>PISX010001901.1:0-177634 GCA_004024625.1 Mellivora capensis | reverse complement strand
GAGAAAGACAACTATCATATGATATCCCTGATATGAGGAAGTGGAGATGCAACATGGGAGACTAGGGGGGCAGAAAAAGAAGAAAAGAAACAAGATGGGATTGGGAGGGAGACAAACCATAAGTGACTCTTAATCTCACAAAACAAACTGAGGGTTGCTGGGGGGAGGGGGTCGGGAAAGGGGGGTGGGGTAATGGACACTGGGGAGGGTATGTGCTATGGTTATTGCTGTGAAGTGTGTAAACCTGGCGATTCACAGACATGTACCCCTGGGGATAAAAATATGTTTATAAAAAATAAAAATTAAAAAAAAAAAGATACACATCAAATGAACAACTGGAACCCGTAATTTTAAAATACCATTTACAAAAGGGATGAATTTTACAAAAGATGTGCAAAAACTGTGCTCTGAAACATATACAACACTGCTAGAGAAACTAAAGAAGACTGAATCTAGAATAGTCCAAATGATCTTAAAGAAGAATTATGTTGAAGACTTGTATTCTCTGATTTTAAGATTTACTCTAGATTCAAAATAACAACGGCACAGTACTGGTGTAATAAAAGATATGCAGACCAATAGAAATATACTAAGGTATCAAGATAATCCAGAAATATACTAAGGTATCAAGATAGTTCAATGGATAAATGAATATAGTAAAACGAATCCCAAATGGATCATACTTAAATTAAGAGCTGTGCAGCTTGTTATAGAAAAAATTGGGAAAAAATAAATGTCGTAAACTTGAATTAGACACAAATTTCTTAGGACAGAAAATGCATAAACTGGACTTGAACAAAATTAAAAACTTGCTCTTCAATAGATGCTATAATAAACAATCCGCAGATGGAAAAAAAATTTGCAGAATTTATTTCTGAAAAAAGATTTGTATCAAAAATATATAAAGAACTCTTATAACTGAACAGTATAAACACAAATATTCCTATTTTTTAAAAAAGGCAAAAGATTTCAACACTTGACCAAAGATATATAAATCAGAAATAAGCACATAAGAAGATGCTTAATATTATTAATTAAACAAATGCAAATTAAAAGTACAAGATTATCTACTTACATAGTATATTCTACAAAAGAGAAAAGTAAAATGACTGACATGTCATTCAAATGTTGGAGAGGATGGGGAACAACTAGAACTCTCCTACACTCAGATTGGTGGTTTGGCAGTTTTCTTTTTTTTTTTTTTTTTTTTAAAGATTTTATTTATCTATCTGACAGACGGAGATCACAAGTAGGCAGAGAGGCAGGCAGAGAGAGAGTAGGAAGCAGGCTCCCCGCTGAGCAGACAGCCCAATGTGGGGCTCGACCCCAGGATCCTGGGATCATGCCCTGAGCCAAAGGCAGAGGCTTTAACCCACTGAGCCACCCAGGTGCCCCGGCAGTTTCTGATGGAATTAACATACAGTGTACATATGACCCCGCAATCATATTCCTATGGATTTATCCCAAAGAAATGAAAAAATATATATCAAAAAGACTTGAAAGTGAATATTCCTAGCAACTCTATTCATAATAGTTTAAAAAAAAAACTAGGAAAAACCCAAAAGTCCATCTACTGGTAAATGGATAAAACACTGTCCTGTATTTATATATAATAGGATATTCACAAAACAGAATATTTCATAGCAATTAAAAAGAACAAACTACTGATAAAAGACAGGAATGAATCTTACGTGCACTATGCTAAGTGAAAGGAACTAACATGAAAAGCTACATACAGTATGATTCCATTTATATAAAATTCTAGGAAAGGCCAAAGCAACCCAGATATTGCCATGGACCAGAAGCACAGGAAGGGGAATGACTGTAAAGGCGTACGAGGGCACTATCTGTGGTGATGAAAATGTCTGAAATGTTTTACACAGTTATGGTGTTACACAACTATGTATCTTTATCAAAACTCAAATTCTGCACATAAAACAGCAAATTTTGTTGTATTCAATTACACCATTCAATAAATTTAACTACTTTTCCCCCACAGGTGAATTTCAAAATACATCACCATAGTTTTCCGTTTTTGTTTTTGTTTTTTTTTTTAAAGGGACAATTTTATTTCATTGTAAAATTACCCAAATGCTTCAAACAGCAGGACTGTAAGAAAAAGTCTTCTTCCTCCCTGGGTCACAAATCAGAGGTGAGGGTGGGAGGGAGGATCAAGAAAAAAAATTGTAAGAAAAATGTAAAAAGCATAATTAGCCCAAGAAAAATGTGGGGGCTGTCCTCTGAACTGCTTAAAATGTACTTATAGGCTCCGGATTTTGCCAATCCCTACCCCTCACTCATATCCACTTACAAAGTGACAGAGTGGAAATGTGTTGTCTTGCTCACAAAAACCAAACAGACACAGACACACCTCAGTCCCTTATACTTTCTTCCTCTCTGATTCAGAGCACAAAGGTGAAGAGGTTCGGCTTACTGGGCTGAGAGGTCCAGTCTCTCTCATTTGTACACTGAATCCTCTGCTCAATCCTATTGCATTTCTTGGGGACAAATTTCCCTAGACCTAGCTTACTGTGAGGTCCTGGTCAGGAGTCCACAGTTAGAATCTTAGCAACTTACGGAACTCTTAGAGGCAGTTCTTTTATTTTAGAATTATAAAAAACAGTAACTATAATATTACAGAATATTAAAATAAAGTTAAAAAACACGTGCTCTTCAGTGAAGAAATAGTTAAATAAATTTTAAAAATATCCAATCTTCATCCATTTAAAATAATAAATTATAAAGCCTATGCATGGATAAAAACAAAACACAGAAAACAAAGAACAGATAATTTTTTTTTTAAGATTTTTACTTATTTATTTGACAGAGAGAGACACAGTAAGAGAGAGAACACAAGCAGGGGGAGTGGGAGAGGGAGAAGCAGGCTTCCTGCTGAGCAGGGAGCCCAAGGTGGGGCTGGATCCCAGAACCCTGGGATCATGACCTGAGCCGAAGGCGGACACTTAACCACTGAGCCACCCAGGTGCCCGGTCTTAATAAACCTAAATAAATAGCTCATGTGCAAATGACCAAAACTACAAGGAACTCATATAAATTAAGAAGGATTATAATAGGTCTTCTCCAACTTTTTTGTTTTCAAAACTGTGTGTATGTATATATGTTTTTTTTTTTTTTTTAAGATTTTATTTATTTATTTGACAGACAGAGATTACAAGGAGGCGGAGAGGCAGGCAGAGAGAGAGGAGAAAGCAGGCTCCCTGCTGAGCAGAGAGCCCGATGTGGGGCTCGATCCCAGGACCCCGGGATCATGACCTGAGCCAAAGGCAGAGGCTTTAACCCACTGAGCCACCCAGGCGCCCTATATATGTATTTTTTAATCCAATATGCACATCTCCTGAACTGAATGAAAGGACCCTTGCCTAGGGAACAAGCAGCCCCCTGTGGTCAAGTTAAATCTTCTAGGCATATTACCAGCATGTACGTACATGTGCTGTCCAGTTCTAAGCTACAAAAGAAGGACAGGTGATGATGTCTACCACTAAAGCAGTGTGATATTAAGAAACTGGTGGGTGCCTGGGTGGCTCAGTGGTTTAAAGCCTCTGCCTTCGGCTCGGGTCATGGTCACGGGGTCCTGGGATCAAGCCCCGAATCACAACGGGCTCTCTGCTCAGCAGGGAGCCCGCTTCCTCCTCTCTCTCTGCCTGCCTGCCTCTCTGCCTACTTGTGGTCTCTGTCTGTAAAAAGGATAAATAAAATCTTAAAAAAAAAAAAAAAAAAAAGAAAGAAACTGGTAAGAACACCATGGCTTTCCAATTGAAGAGATCATTTCGTTGTCTCATGTGGCTGACCCAAAAACACAAAAACATTCACCCTTAAACATGATCCATACAGGGATTGCTGGGTGGCTCAGTCAGTTAGGCATCTTACTCTTGATTTCAGCTCAGGTCGTGATCCCAGGGTCATGAAATCGAGCCCCATGTTAGGCTCTGTGCTCAGCAGAGTCTGCTTGTCCCTCTCCCTCTGTTCCTTCCCACAACTCACACATGCACGAGCTCTCAAATACATAAATATATAAAAGCTTTTTAAACCTTTTTTAAACCTTTTTAAATATATAAAACCTTTTTTTTAAGGCGATCTATAGCATTAGAGAGGGGTAGTGAGAAACAAATTCACTTGCCTGTTATTTAGCTTTCTCTCCTCTCCCCCCTTCTTAATAATACCATTTTCAATAGCAATTCTGTATTGTCACCACCACCTTAAAAGGAGTAGACAGGACAGATAGTATTTTGGCTAATTTCAAAACTAAAGAGATCAAGGACCCAGAGTTTATGACTCTGCCCAAGGTCACTCAGCTACTAAGTAGCTAAACCCGGACTAGAACCCAGGACCACGAGCACCGGGGTATGTAACTCCCAGTGCCTCTCTGTGAATGCTAGACACTACCCCAAATCAGCACAACCACTCCTACCCACTGCCTTCTCCTAGGAGTAATGCTGAGGCTCCATCTTGTCTCTAGGCACTCACTGAAACAAAAGCTCTTGGGAGAGACGTGACAATTCACCATTCATTTTTGGGGAAAGGCTAAAAATAGTAAGGCTTAGAGATAATCCATTTACTCAGCTTACCAGTTATAAACCACTTCTTTACTGAATGTGAATTAAAGTAGGCTGATCTTAAGACATTTAAGAACTAACCTCCAATAACCTCTTCTGCATCATGGCCTCTGGTAACTGTCCATTTGGATTAAGGCAAAAATCCTGAGGTCCGGCTAACAAACCTTACAGTTGGTGGAAGCACTCCAGCCACCGCAGTGTTAACAAAAGGACACAGTTGAGCATTTACTGCCTAAGCAGCTCTCTTCGGAGAGTGAAACAAATCTGTCCAGGAAATTTAGGGCCAGTTTTCTGACTATGGCAGGGTAGGGGTAAAGAAAAAAAAAAAAAAAAGATTTTTTTTTTTTTCTCTCTGTGATAACAGTCTATTTCTCTTCAAACTTTGAAGAACTATTAGAAATGCTAAATGCGATAAAAGTACCAAGGGCAAAAAGAAGATCTTTTTAAATTGTTTTTCACTTACGAACACACTGGAGTTGTATTCAGATAAACCTAAAGACAGCTAAAAGGGATCTTAAATGGTACACTCTGTTCTGAACCCACTGAGCTGGCTAGCAGGTAGGATATTTGGTTTCCTGATTTCTGTCAGAGTATTTTTTCTTTCTGGATTTTGTTTTTGACAAAGAAATTACAGCACCATCAGAAAAGGACTAGAATTTGGTTTTTTGTTGTTGTGGTTTTTGTTTTTTTTTTTTTTAAACCCAACAAGTTCTGAAAAGTTCTCTGATCATCCTTTTACTTTGTTTGGACTATGTCTCTAATCTAGTCTGTGGTCTCTATACCTCTGGAAGAAAAAAAGATAACTACCAGTTAGAATAAGCTTCTTTGGCAGGAGTGCTTGTAATACCAGAAGATATATCTGTGATAGTCAATACTCAACCATCTTTAAGTAGGTTTGTCAATTCAGTCACCCATCAGTTTTCAAGGTGTTGAACCAGAGATTTCACCCAACTCAAGCATTCTAAAAATGATTCTCAGTATTAAACAGACACTTAGATTTAGAGCAGAGAAACGCGAGTGATCTTGAGACCAAATGGGAGTATACATATGAGGTTCTACATTACTCCTAATGAATCCAATGAGGGAACTGGACTAGAATGTCTACCTACATATCTTTCAACTCTGGCATTCTATAATCCCAACGTCCTTGGAAAACAGCAAATAGGCCAGGAATGAAGGTCAGACTTGCTCTCAATGCTCAGAAGGCTGCTGTGAACTAAGAAACTGATAATGATCAAGATTAGTTCTCCCAGGGTAACCCACTGCTACGGAACACACATTTAAGTGCCTGGCACATAGCAGACATCAAAAAACATTTATTGAACAAATGAATAAATTTCTTCCTTAGCATTTGTGGTAAGGCATCCAAGGAATTTAATCTGTGAACCCCCACAAGGATGCTTATGTCTTACTTAGTGTCAGGATTTTCAGAAAAATAAGAATATGAGGACTCCCTTGGGCTTTAGAGACTGAGCAGAATTTATCCATAATCATCTATGCATCTGAATAAAGCAAGATCCACAGTGTTAAAAACAAACACATGCCATTTTCAAGACATGTAACCTTATCAGAATCAGAAAACACAATACTAGTGAAGCAAGTTTCTGAAGAGAGTGTAAGAAACATTATTCTTCTATAGTATTTCAATTTGTGATTTAATTTAAAAAAAAACTTTCATCTCTTAAGTATGCCCTTTGGCGTATGCAAGACAAAACACACAAATTAATAATTTAAAAGTCTAGTAATAAATTCTGTGAGTCTAAAAACCAATGACGACACCTTTTTCCTAAATACTCTAATATCCCAGGGATCTCTTTGTTTTTTAAACATAACAAAACAAAAAACATGGACACCTGCTGGTCAAAATTGCATTGCCTCCTTCAACATACTCCTGTTGCCCTATCTTTATGAGACTTTAAAAAAAAGATTTACTTATTTATTTGAGAGAGGGTGGGGCAGATGAAGAGAGAGAATCCTGAAGCAGGCTCCCCACTGAGTACAGAGCCCAACTCCCGGTTCAAACTCAGAACCGTGAGATCACGACCTGAGCCGCGATTAAGAGTCAGATGCTAGGGACGCCTGGGTGGCTCAGTTGGTTGGACGACTGCCTTTGGCTCAGGTCATGATCCCGGAGACCCGGGATCGAGTCCCGCATCAGGCTCCCAGCTCCACGGGGAGTCTGCTTCTCCCTCTGACCTTCTCCTCGCTCATGCTCTCTCACTGCCTCTCTCTCAAATAAATAAATAAAATCTTTAAAAAAAAAAAAAGAGTCAGATGCTTAACCTACTGTGCCACCAAGCTGCCCCTCTTTGCGGAACTCTTATCCCTACCCCCTCTTGTCATGCAGGCAACAAAAATGAAAACTGCACACAATGGTGGCTAAAGAGACAATTTTAATAAAAGTTACACAGAGGCACCTGGGTAGCTCAGCAGGAGTCTTGTTGTCCCTGTCCCTCTGCCCTTCCCCTACTAGTGCTCTCTCAAATAAATAAATAAATAAGTAGGCAAGTAAAATCTTTGGAGAAAACATTAAAAAAAAAAGTTATGGGGGACCTGGGAGGCTCAGTCGGGTAAGTGTTAGTCTTTGGCTCAGGTCATGATCCCAGGGTCCTGGGATCAAGCCCCACATTGGGCTCCCTGCTCGCTCGGCGGAGAGCCTGCTTCTCCCTCTCCCTCTGTCCTGCTTGTGTGCTCTCTCTCGCTCACTCTCTCTCTCTCTCAAATAAAGTAAAATCTTAAAAAAAAAAATAAGTTACGCAATTTAGCACACACTAAAGGTGGTCAAAATACAAAGTTTAACCATTTAAAATGTGAACACTGATCACTAAACCCTTGGTGAAGTAGGACAGGCTGATCAAAGCAATAGAAAAAGTTTGCCAGCTCCCTGGCTTTCTGAACCTACCTATTCACAAGGCTGCTTCCTGGGAAGAAGAAAGTTTTTAATGGAGTTTCCTTAATCACAGCATGGCAGAACCATGCAGGCACATCAAATTCTAGAAGATTTTTTTTCCCTTTCTTTTTTTGATTTTTGTTCTACCAGGAGCATTGCCACTGTGTGTCAAGAACCCAAAGAGTTTAGGGTGAGGGGGAGGAATGTCACAATCGCAGAGGCCTGATTACTATGCAGAAAACACCGCCCTACCAGTCAGACGTGCCAATGAACCGCCCTTGGGAAGAGGAGCCAGGGTACAGTCTGTGGTGGTGAACAAAAGGGGTGATGTACTGTGGAATTAGTTTCAAAAAGAATTCCTCATCTCCAGAGTTTCTGGATTTCTGGGCAAGAGCAGCAATTAGTCATTAACTGAGAACATTATTGATAACCAAGGAAGATGCTCTGATCAGCCTCCTATCAAACTACACAGAACTCCAGTCTTCAAACCCGCGATACAAAATTAATTATTTTCTGACCCTGTCCCACCTCTTCAAATGCATAACTGTTCTGTTGCAGACCAAAGTTGTTTGGTGGCACAATCTGTCTTATTTTACTTGTAATTCTTACATTAAAAAAAATCTGAAACTTCTTCCTCTAATTGAATTTTCTTCTAAGTTTCTGTCTTACTTCAATCTCATGCTACACTTCCATGTTCACCACCTTGCCCTCACCCATCCCAACCTGGTCCTTCATTTTATCTGAGCAGGTTATCAAAACAGGAACCATCCCCATTTTCCCTGTGCTAAAAAAACAAAAACAAAAGCAAATCTTCTCTTTCCAAGGTAATTCCAATAATTCCCAAACCATCTGTGAAGTTAAGATAATTTAATCTAATATCCTATCCTACCCCCCCCCACCCCTGCAAGAAGGGCAAGCTTCTTATTGGTCTAAGCTTCTGTTTCCTTTTCTGAGAAATGAGTAACTTTGAGGGTATGGATTAGAAATATGTGTCTGATATATTCTGTGTACACAAAAAATCAGTAGTAAACAGAAGGACTCCCATAATGGAGAATATGACTATGAACTTCACTTATCTCAACTTTTAAAAGCTTGTTTTGGCCTAAGGAATATCTTAGGCTTAAAAATGAAAATTAGTAAAGCCAAGAGGCCATGCCCACATGGAACTCTGTGAAGAAAATCTGCAAAACAGAAGCATGTGGCTTTAAATATATATCCTTTCTCTCTTCTTATTGGGCTGCTATGATCCACAGGTGAGCAAGGCACAAGAAAATGGAAGAAGTCACTACCCTTCATGACATTCAGATATGGCCATGAGGGTACCTCCATAGGGATAAACTGGAGTTAAGACAGTTCTCCAGTTACTAAAAGAAAGGACCAAATCA
The DNA here is from genome assembly GCA_004024625.1 of Mellivora capensis. Classification (NCBI taxonomy): domain Eukaryota; kingdom Metazoa; phylum Chordata; class Mammalia; order Carnivora; family Mustelidae; genus Mellivora; species Mellivora capensis. The sequence continues at coordinate 168,785 of PISX010001901.1, read as the reverse complement.
AATACACTCATAAGCAAAAAAGACAACAACAAAAAAACCCAACCCTCAAAACTTAAGGGGGCCTGAAACATCCAGGCTAACTAACTGTTTTCTTTGGCTGAATTCATAGGCTGTTCAGTTATTTGTGGTTTAAACACAATAATGAACAATGCATGTGAACTGAATATTCCTTGTTCACAAATAGGTCAATGTCACAGTATTATATACTAATAAATCATATGAAACCTCCACACTTCAATACAGTTTTAAAATAGGACTATTCACTCACGTTAGGCAAAAGCAGGTCTCTGTTGAGTGTTATCCAAATCCAGAAAGAACACAAAATATGCTGGGAAGTTCTTCCACACAGTCACACAAAGGTAATAATGATCCACAAAAACTTAAGCTTTGCTGAAGACAACAAAGAAACCCAATGCTTTTTCCCTCATTTATCCACCAAAAAAATATAATGCTGTCTTTCAGTTCTCTTTTATTACTTACCACGTCCACTATAATTCTAGATTTTCATGAACAAATCTTTCCTGAAGTATCCATGTAATAAACCTTGTTTGTTTAAAATACGTTTTTCTCTTCAGCACCTTCTGACCTCCTCAATAAACTAATTCTGCATGCTGCGGACCTGTCTCCTGACAATTACTCAGATCAGAGTTGAACACCACCATTTTTGTCAAAGAAGTATGAGGGACTGATTCCGTTTGTATCTAATCATTCTCAACATCATGTTCTTTTGTTGTTGTTTAAGTCACCATTCTTGGTCAAATTCATAGTCAACGATTCTTCTAGGAGTTCTTAGGCCTGCAAATATTTCCATGATCATTATAAAAATACTTCTTTAAAAAAAACTGTCTAAATATACCACATAGAGAATTTTTATTTCAAAAATAAAACTAAACTCTGAGCTTCAACAGAGTTGACAGATTCCAGGACCCTTCCACAGCCCTCAAGGAAAATTATGATAGTTTGGGGAAAAGCTATACAGGCTAAGCTCAAAGAAAATGCTCTATCCAAAACTCCCTCAGTGATCTCTTCCCATTAAGCAGAATTCCCTTCCTGCATGCTCTTTAAACCAAAAGTAACATTATAGAAATATGCAACACCTGGATATAAGAATGCCCAGCTTGACGTTCAATAATACATACACTCTCCTTCCTAGGCCAAAATGTGTGTAAATGTTTTAGATACTTAATGTTAAGATCAGTCAGTGGTGCTGTAAGAATCATAATAAATTGGGAAAAATGAAAAGAGAAGGTTTTCTTTATCATACCTGAGAGAGTGAATAGTTTTCATGGATGATGCTTTACTTAATCTGCATTTCATTCGTCATTCGTCTCAAGCTAAAAACTTGCAGAAGGTATTTAAATTGCTGAATGAATAAGAATTCTTACAACTTTAAAAAGAGAAATACCAGATTCTGCCAGCCTCCTTAATTCATCTATTTATAAGAATGGGGTCTTTGTCAAAGGATGCTAACCAAGCACCAAACAAGTCAGTGAGCACAATCTCTTCTGAAGTCATCTAATCTTCTAGAAGAGTGATTTGCCATTCTAACAATAAAACAACTGAAATCAGCCTGATTCATCTTAAATACAGTAGCCACATATAAAGAAAACTATTACAGATCTCAAAACACAAAGAGGAAAAAAATGTCTTACACTGAAAGGAATGTCAATTTGCTATATCCTACCAGAAAGTAATTTTCAAACCAAAGATTTCATTTATCTCAGAAGACAAATACATTTTTCAGGTTTTGGTAAATATTCCTCACCCTGTATTATTCCTTCAAAATCACTGCCTAGTCACACTGGGGAAAAAAAAACACTAAAACACTTTGACGTAAGAAGGAAGAAGAAAAGCATCTACCATTCTGTCTACTCTTAACAGTTCCATTAAAGGACTATACTTAACTCTCATCTCTAAGAGCTACAAATGGGCTACTATACTGAACAAGACACACTCTCTCTCATATACTGTTTATATTAATCGGTTTTTTTAAAAAAGTGATTCACATCTCCAAGCTTTGTCTGTCTTTTTTTAAGGCTGTAAGTGTTGGCAGCACACCCTTAACTAATTCTCCTGGATGAACAGGAGGTACAAAAGAGACAACACACAAGAACAGGAAGATTCCGAATGATTTCTTATAATTCTCTGTACCCAGTTTTTTTTTTGAAGACTTTATTTTTTTAAGTAATCTCAAAACCCAATGTGGGGCTCGAACTTAAAACCCTGAGAGCAAGAGCTGCACTGAGCCAGCCAAGCGCCCCTTCTGTACCCATCTTCTACCAAATCCTCTGAGGCTCTAAAAAACCACTTCAGCAGAGTCTGAAGCTTCATATAAAAACAGGATCTTAGTGGAATTTCTACTAGTCTGAAAGATTTTCTTAGGCTAAGTAGGAATGGAAAGCTAACAGTGAAGCTGTAAGTACATGTGGCTAGAGGCGGGTATGGTAGAGATTTGCAAAGAGTTTATAAAGTAATAGTGCTCTGTATTGGCAAGGGTATGAGAAATGGGTAAATGGGCACTTTCGTACATTGCTGGTAGGATTTTAACAGGTTTTTGTAAAAAAAAAAAAAAAGAGAGAGAGAGAGAGAGAGAGACTAGAGAAGAAAAAGCAAAGCTTTGAAAAATCTGCATCCTCTGAGGCATCAATTTCACTTCTAGAAATAAAAGCAGATGTGCATTAAGGCTTACCTATAAGATTCTCATCAGTGTATTTATAACAGCAGAAAAACTGGAGGGATGGAGCGCCTGGGTGGTTTAGTCAGTTGAGCGTCATACTCTTGGTTTTGGCTCAGGTTATGACCTCAGTTGTGGTGAGATCAAGCCCACTTTGGGTTCTGCTCTCAGTGGGGAGTCCACCCCTCCCCCACTTGTATTCATGTGCACTAAAATAAATAAAGAAATCTTTAAAAAAAAAAAAAAGAAAAAGAAGAAAAACTGAAGGGAAAAGAACCTTAATCAATCTAGAAATAACCAGCTAAATGACATATTTATTTTATACAATGAAAAATAATGTCATACACATGAAATATTATGCCATCATTAAAATGAAGTCACTGGGCGTTTATCCCAGAGAAAAACTTATGCTTACACAAAAACATGTATACAAATGTCAGAGAAGTTTTCTTCAAAAAAGCCAAAAGCTGGAAAAACCCAAATAAATATTCAACCAACTGATAAATGGATAAATAAAATGTAATATATCCATACAGTACAATACTAGGCAGCAATAATCAGAACATATTGATACATGTAGGAACTTGGAGAAATCTCCAGAGAATTAGGCTAAACGGAAAAAGCCAATTCCAAAGGTCACACACTATATGACTGCACTTATATATAACATTCCTGATACGACATTATAAAAATGGAGAACAGTTTTGTAGTTGCCAGGAACCAGGACGGAGGTGAGGGAAAGGAGGTGGGTATGGCTATAAAAGGGCAACAGGAAGAATCCTTGGAAATGTTTTATATCTCGACTGTATCAACGACAACAAACTGAAAGTACCATAGTGTCACAAGGTACTATCACTGAGAGAAACTGGGTAATGGTCCATGGGACTTCTTACAACTATATGTAAATTTACAATTATCTCAAAATAAGACATTTAAATATTAAAAATGAAATCATTAACAATTATCTAATGACATAGAAAAAGTATCTATAATCCCTCCTCCTTTATGAAAATTAGCCAAGATTATCAAACTACCAACTTCTGAGGCTTAAGGGAGAAACCAGATGTTAAAGCCATAGATAAATACATAATCCCAGTCAACTAATCAACCGAGATATAAGCACAAAGAAATGTTAACAATAAACTGTAGAATTATAGGTGATTTTTATTTTCTTCATTTTTTCAATCCGTAGTTTTCAAAATTTTTCAACCAACACAGGTACTTTTATAATAAAAGGAAATAAACTTTTAATATTTATGGAACACCAACTTGTGTTAAGCTAGTCTTCCCAGATAACACAACTAGGTTTTGCCAGTACTTGGCGAATGGCTTAAAGGGGGGAAAAAAATGTAACTATGTGTGGTGATGGATATCAGCTAAACTCATTACAGTAATTATTTTGCAATCTACAAATATACCAAGTCATTATGTTGTACCCCTAAAACTAATACAATATTATATGTCAACTATTTCTCAATAAGAAATGAAGTAAATGAACAACTTACCCCTCAGAAGTCTTGAAAGACAGAAATACCTAGGGACAAGCTGTGCTGTCCACTAAATCAATCTTGACCAAACAGAAGGCTGATACAGACTCAGATGGGTCTTTAAAGATAGAACCAGCCACCCAATATTTTCCTGCTGGAATATGGCTCCATTCTATTATATGGAATAACTATGATACCTGTATTCTATCCTGAAAGGAAAAGTGAAATGGGACAATCCACATCAACAGTCAGGAGTAAATGGGATGAAAAAAGGCTGGTAGTTGTCTGAAGAAACAGGATAGCCCTTCACAGAAACAACTGCACAGCTGATGTCTCCGATACTTATTTTAAAGCATTTCTAAGTTTGTGAGTCAGATTTTCATGGACTAAGTACTTTTTTTAAGGGAGAGTGAGAGAAGAGTTTTAGAAAAGCAAATCCATGGAACTGTAAAACTTTCAAACCTGGGAGAGCCTTTTGTGGCTGATGATGAGGGAAAAGACCAGAAGCAGAGGAAGACACATATTGGGCAAAAGATCATTTAAGAGAAGCCTATAATCTTAAACTATTTATGGTTCTTGATAATTAAACTGACTACTGGACACAATTCAAATAAGAGATAACTGTTCAGGGGCGCCTGGGCAGCTCAGTGGTTGGGCGTCTGCCTTAGGCTTGGGTCATGATCCCAGGGTCCTGGGATTGAGCCCCTCAAAGGGCTCTCTGCTCGGCTCGGAGCCTGCTTCTCCCTCTCCACCCCCCCCCCCCCCCACCCCCCCACCGCTTGTGTTCCCTCTCTTGCTGTGTCTCTCTCTGTCAAACAAATAAATAAAACCTTTAAAAAAAAGAGAGAGATAACTGTTCAAAGCATAAATCTGCAAACTATGGTTCTGAAATGCATACACACACACACACACAACTCTAGGCATAGCTGAGAGCACAAAGAAGTACAGAAATTAATATATTTTTGGTCCTAGAATAAGCAAGCAACAAAGTTAGTATACCCAGGAGGATTATATATTTCTCTTTATATAAAACTGCCCTGTCTTAAAACTCCAGTAAGAAAGGTTATGTTTTTAAAGAACATTCCTGAATCTGTTTCAGTTCAGAAGGGTCATTTACTTATTACCTGGAATAATAGCAGGGGGGAAGGAAAATGGAAGCCAGGGAATAAAAACAACGTAGTTCTCCTGATCTAGGAATGAGCAGACAGCACTCATCCAAGTTTGAGGTGCAAACCGAGTTCCTCGGAACTCGGTTTGCACCTCAAGTTTCTTCTATAGTAACTGTTAGTAATCCTTTTATTAATTACATCTAAGAAAAGGGAGAGAGAAAGAACATGCACAGATGGGAATTTGAGAAATTCCTTCCTGGTTATCAGGAGAAGCTAAGAGTGAAGGAGATGGAGGGCCATATGTGAAGAGAGAGGGCCCCTGCCCTAGGCTGGAAGTCTCCAACCACCACCGGATTGTAGTAACAGGAAAAAAGAGTCTATCCAACCATCCACATCTTGCTACAGAATTCTGGTTGGCATTCCTGGAAGCCATTTATCTGCCAAACCAATTCCATGAATGGGAGTCTTCCCAGAACATGTTTAGAATTCTTTCCCTAAATTTCTGTTTCCATGATGGTGAATTCCCAGTAAGTCAATCACCATAGAATGTGTAACACTTCTCCCTCCCCGCCCCCACCACCAAATCTGGACAGCCCCAAAACCTTTCGGAATTACGCTTCTGACTCATGTTGTACTTAACGCTCAAGAGAAAGCTCTCGATTTTCTCTCGTTTCCCAGCAGGCTCCATCACAGACAGCTGGTACAGAGCAATGGGTTGGTGCGTGACCGTGGCTCTTTTGTGAGTATCCTGCTTGCGGTTGCTTCAGCTCAGTTTATCATTCAGCAACTGCTTGGTAATCCCCTGTCATCCCCAGCCTACGAATGTCCATATCAGCAGAGCTGGGTAGCAACAAGTCAGCAGAATTCAGCCAGTCAATCCATTCCTCCTCTGGAACTGAGGTGACTCAAGTGAAGATGAAGAAACTACTGAAGGTGTCCGGGTGGCTCAGTGGGTTAAGTGGCTGCCTTCAGCTCAGGTCTTGATCCCAGGGTCCTCCGATGGAGTCCCACATCGGGCTCCCTGCTCAGCGGGGAGCTTGCTGCTCCCTCTCTCTGCCTGCTGCTCCCCCTGCTTGTGCTCTCTTGCTCTCACTAAGTGAATAAATAAAATCTTAAAAAAAAAACAAACACTATTGAAGAACACAATTCTGGGGCAAAAAGACCACTTCAGACTGAGAGAGGCACAGGGGTTTTTCGCCTCCCTAAATTGGGGGAAACAGAAGAAGGGGGAGGGTTAGGAGCAAGAAGGCAAGGATTAAAGTAGGAAAAAACCTACAAATGGTACATTATGAAGCACGTGTGAACTGCATCCTTAAAGGAAAATATATGCCCCACCAAATAATCAGGAACCTCAAAACTCCATGAGAGGAATTATGTTTTTTTTAAGTTTTCTTCTTGCTTTATTAGAAGGTTCGAGAATTCCAACTTAGAATTTACAGGTTTAGGAGAGGTTATTTAACAAATATGGCTGACTATAAGTAGTTTCAGCAAAGGAAGAAGAATCACTAATTTTAAAAAACCAAAGCATAAATTCTAATTTTAGGACCTCGTTAGTACTCTAGTGGGTGGCATGTGATGGACTCTGTGATACATCTCAACAGTCAGGCAGACCTAAGTGCTTATTAAAAATTAGAGGAAACACGAGGTTTGTTCCTGAAATAGCTTTCTGGCTACCGCACATGCTGCGGCTGGACTCAGCCACATAAAGGTCTACAGTATGAGCCACCAAAGCCCATTAAGACTGCAGAGTATCTGTGTAAAAAAAATTCCTTGAAACATATTAAAACACGGAGTACCTAACCAAGAGAATGCTGGGCTCGGGACTGATAACAATGCATACTGATATCAAAGTACCCCCTTTGCCCTGCACTGCTAGCTTAAATTTAACCCAAGGAGTCCCTAATTTCATATCGTCATTATCCAGAATGGGTATGAATACCACAGGGCAGCTCAGAGATGTTCTGATCCTATTAAAGACAGCACAACCATTTTGTTTAATAAGAAAGCAATTTTTCTTAAATAAGCATCCTCACAGGTAAAAAGAAAAATACCTTCCACATTCAGAATCATAACCAATTTTTTAGTGCCTAAATCCATTAACTATTCTCAGCCTGGTGGGCTTCTGGATTTAATGGGGACAAAGAAGTTGAAAGAGCAAATCTCTAGGGTGACATTGTTTCTAATGGCTCAACAAAGTCTCAGGTCTCTCCTCTCGTAGCCACAGGAGGAACTTACACAACCTCTGAGCTGTGTCTCTCTCAATACAGCCCGACAGCATCACCCATATTCCAGCATTTCTTCCTTTGGGACAAATGAAGGCACAACTGCATGGCCTAGTTATGGTCTCACTTAGCTGCTACCACCTCCAGAGTGAAATTTTCTCTCCGGTCCTTGGGATTCTCTCTGCTTATTGTGGTTCAGGCTATCATCCACACCTCAGAATCAAAAAGTTAGAAAGACTAATTTAATTAGTCCAAGTTTTTCACTTCCCAAAGTGTGTTCTGCTGATGACTGTTTCCTGGGGGGGGAGGGGGGGATCCTTTTGACCTAAAGCTGCTTGGGATATGCAGAGTTAAACTATGTAAAACAGTTTTGTATTTTTTATTTTTTTTTTACAGCAGGACTTATCAGGAACTTCAACCTGCAGACATGTGTCCCAAAGCCACTGAAGGGCAATAGCATATTAAGTTATTTAAGTTATTTTCTGAACTCACTGAACCCCAGATCTCTCTTTTAATAAAACATGGAAATAGTCTAAGGGTTCTAGGTTCTCCCAAACTTCCTATAATTTTGCCTATGAACAGGTAGGTGTACACTGACCTCTGCCTTCCCCTGAACGTCCCTTCTTAGTGCTCCTATCTTTTCGATTCCATTTCCTGACTAAACTTTCCCACCCCTTCTCAAGCATTTTCCTTCCCTGCTTACAAAATATATTTGAGATGTTCACCCTCTAACGACCCAAAGCTTTTCAAGTAATCTGAACATTTTCCCCCATATCTCTGAGTCTACATTACTACTTTTATTTGAACAATGTTTTTTTTCATTAGGGAATTAACCAGGAGTCCATGGATTGGGATTTAGAGGGTACTAAACCCCTGAAATCATATGCAAATCAAATGCAAAATGTCTTACCTAACCACATTTTTCTGGAGATAGGCAGTACAATTTTTTCGAAGGGGTCAATTATTTCTCAAAATCACATATGGCAAATATGGTTTTATAAAATTGTTTTTAATGCTAAAGGCATAATGGAATGGAGGAGAAATGTAAAAAAAAATCATGCATTTGATCTCTATGGTAAAATTATACATACTGACAGATTATAAGTTTGGGGAGCATTCTTCAAAATAAGGGAACATTTTAGTAAGAAAAAAATTAGAATAGTTTTATATATAAAGGACAGGAAGAAGGAAGCGGAGTCTAGGCAGGGTGTGACAGGATGATGGGCAACAGGGTTGCCACCATTATAATATTTATTATACTAGAATATAAAAACATTCTATATTTGGCTTAATAATGCAAAATCAATTTTTGGCAAAATTATGAAGCTCATCACTAACCAGGTAAAACAGTGACTTGGCATGTTAACACCAAAAGGTGCCTTATAACGTGTGGTCTTACAGAGGTCACTACGATTTCGTGTGCATGCAAAAAGGTCCCTTAAACAGCAATTACTATAAACAGAAAAGTAGGTTTTACCCTAAAGTCTTGAGAATTTAAGAGACATAAGAAGGCAAATTCTATGAAGTTTCTGCTTCCATTACTTCTTTTTTCTAAAGTAAATAACCAGGCTTTGGGATTTATATTAACGAACTAGCCTTTCCTCTAAAGAGAACATCAAATAATAAAGGGCAAAAGGGCTCCCTGCCCCCATTTGTGTTGTTTTTTTAAGAACAAAAACTTAAACTGTAATTCATACAAACAATGACTATACTTGGGAAACGAATTCAATATAATAAGAACCAAAGTTTGTCTACATCGCTAGTTAAATCCAGATTAAGTTGAAGAGTTGGGGAGGTGAGTTATAATGAAAAGTATTTCCAGGGTGCCTGGTTGGCTCAGTCAGTAGAGCGTGTGACTCTTGATCTCAGGGTTATAAGTTTGAGCCCCATGTTGCGGAGATTACTTAAAAATAAAATCTTAAGGGACGCCTGGGTGGCTCAGGGGTTAAGCCTCTGCCTTGGGCTCAGGTCAAGATCTCAGGGTCCTGAGACTGAGCCCATATCGGGCTCTCTGCTCAGCGGGGAGCCTGCTTCCCCTTCTCTCTCTGCCTGCCTCTCTGCCTACTTGTGATCTCTCTCTGTCAAATAAATAAATAAAATCTTAAAAAATAAATAGATAAAATCTTTTTTTTAAAAAGCATTTTCACCCTACCTCCTTCTCCAGAAGTATTTCCAGAATTCCTGAAAACTCTATTTGCATTCCACATCACTACCTAGAAACACTGTATGTTCACACCTCTCATAAACGCAACAAAAATAAGCAGGAAGCTTTTGGCCTCAACAACTCATAGCTTGACAAGGGTTTGCAAAACCCAGCTGTCTGGGGGAGGGGTAAGTGGGAAGGGTGGAAAACGTGCCCCTCCCCCCACCCCATCTCTTCTTGAGTACAACATTAAAATACGGGGAGGATAAACTGAACTCCTGGTCCTTGCTAGTGCTGTTAGGGAAACCACTGTGAAAAATACCTTGGATCACAAATGTCTCCACCAAAAATCACATACTTTCCCTGACACACACACAACACTCACACACCTTCTGAAGTGGCTTCCATAAGCACACAAAGGAAGAGAGAGCCACCCACAAAACTGCTCAAGTGAAGCCCAATCTTATTTCACTGATAAGGCAGGTAGGAGTCAGTTTGGAAAGAGCTACCTCTGCCAGATTCAACAAAGCCAGATTGGGGGATGAGAGACCAGGCTGAACTCCTACAATAGCTTAGTCACTGTGACATGCCACACCATGCCAGACCCAGAGGCCCAACGGACTCAAGGGGGCAAAGAAGCCAGGGGCTACCACCAAGGAAGCAGAGTTCATATTTGCCATCTATATTCTTGGAGTTTGGCCCAAGCCAAAAGAAGGGGGCCAGAGAGGGAGGCAAGAGCAAAGCAGGAAATGGGACTGAAGTGAGGCAGGAGGGAAGAAAATACTGGATGCCTCTTATCTCGGAAAATTCTGGGGAACATGGAGAGTGCTGCCATGGTCCAAGGGACCATTTCACACCTTTATTCTATTAATAAAAAACCAAATCTCCAGTAACTTGACGGTTTTGTTTTCTTACTTTGGGCATCTAAACCTTAGGAGTATGAAACATGCTTTTGATACCCAACAACTCTACTGAGAAGGAAAATGAGAAAAAGGACTCTCCTTTTCTCTTCTCTAAAGCTCTGTAAACTTTAGCTGTTTTCATTTTGTAAAAAACAAAACAAAACAAGAAAACACATAGCTTAAATCAATCTAAATATCTCAGGTTCTCCACTCCCCCTCATTTGAAATTAATTTGCCAGCAACTGTTTGGGGACAGAGACAACAAGGAAGAGGGAAGAATATCAGCATATAGCTTTGTGCTCTCTCTCCTCTGATTTAGCAGTTAAAAAAAAAAAAAGTCAAAGTTAAAAAACCACAACACAAACACAAAACCAAAAGATGTCCAAAAGAAATACATAGCAAAGGAAAAAAAATATTTATTTTTCCTTCCCCTCCCCCCCAATTATTTCGCTTTCCTTAGGCATAGTTAACCTTCTGGCACAACCTTTACTCGGTCTTTCAAGCTCATCTATTTAAAAACAGTAAGATCTAAAATATCTGCACACCCTATTTCACAATCAACATCTTCTGATAAACTAGGAAATAAGAACATCTTGTTACTATAATGTGCAATCCTCCCTTCTAAGAAAAAACACTTGTACCAAATCCAACTAACGTCCATTAAGAACAAGCTAGTTCTTTCTTAGAGGCTAACTTTGACTGTACATGGAGGATATGAACGTTGAAAACAAGCACTCAACAATTTTCCTGATACTTACATGTTCAAATAACCCACTAAATTATACATTCCTAAGCATGCATCCACTTCTTGGAGGATACACTAGAGAAATGCCCTCTCTAGTTTCCAGTGGGGTTGAGATTGAGATTAAAGACTGGAGAACAGTGAAAGCACTGGGACCCGCCCCCTCCTCCCCACTGAAACACTACCACACAGACCATTTTCAGTGCCCTCTCAACGAATGGCTTCTCAGACTCTGAAACCACAACAAAAGTGCAACCTGGGGCCCCAGCTGTGGCAGACAAACGCCAGAAGCAAAACTCATGACACTCTCAGCACTCACACAGCTTTCACAGGTGTGAGGAACCACAGCACAACGACCTGAGAAACACACACCCTCCTTCCACACACACACACACACACACATACACACACGTGCTTCCACCACACTTCCATTCCAAAAGGCCACCAATGCTTACAGAACCTCCTCCTTGAAAAATAATTTCAGGTGAATTTAAAATTCATTCTTGTTTGCTTCTAACAAGGACTGTAAGTTCCTGAAAGGAAAGAATTTCTATTGCTCAAATCATGAAAGGAGGAGGGAGGCAAAAGGGAAGGGAAGACTCTTGAGTAAGTATGATTAGAGGAATAGCTGAAGGACTGTGAAAACAAAGGACCTCGCTTACAGTGCTAAAAAAAACTGGCCAAAATATACTATTTGTTCTTCAAGAAATTCCAACCATAGTCTCTCCTAAACTTTTTCTTTTTAGATCAACTTTATTGAAGTATAATTTACATACCAAAAAATGTACCCATTATGGGGCACCTGGGTGGCTCAGTCATTAAGAGTCTGCCTTCTGCTCAGGTCATGTCCCAGGGTCCTGGGATTGAGCCCCACATCGGGCTCCCTGCTTAGTGGGAAGCCTGCTTCTCCCCCCGCCACTCCCCCTGCTTGGGTTCCCTCTCTCATCTCTCTCCTCGTCAAATAAGTAAAATCTTAAATTTGAAAAAAAAATCTTCCTTTATAAAAAATGCACCCATTTTAAGTACGCAGCTGAATTTGGGCAAATGTACACACCAGTGTACACACCACCACAATAATGATACAGAACATTTTTACATCCCTACAAAGTTAAAGTTCCCCTATGCCCTTTTTGTAGTCACTCTCCTCCTACCCCCATGGCCCCTGGTAATCACTGATCGGCTTTCTGTCACACCATTAGTGTGACCTTTTCTAAAACTTCATATGAATGGAAACAAATAGTATTGACTCTTCTGTATGTTTCTGAGACTCACCCACATTTTTTTTTTATCAACGGCTTGTTCTTCTTTATTGCTGAGTAATATTCCCTGTGTATCAGTATAACACAATTTTCCAAACTTTTCTTTAAACAAAGAGGCAGCAATGGTTAACTTTAAAACACATACATAAAACTGGGGTGCCCAGTTGGCTCAGTCAGAAGAGCGTGCAATCCTTGATCTCAGGGTCGTGAATTCGAGCCCTACGTCACTTGTGAAGATTACTTAAAATAAATAAGTAATTACAAAATAAAACACATACATAAAAAACTTCAAGAATACCATTATTTCTCTTTCTCAGCATAATGAACCCATAAGTAACTGTATAAAGTACAGACCACAAAACCTTTGGCTTCAGGAACATTAAGTTTTGTTTCACCTCCCTATAGAGCAACTTGTTCAATCAGATGGAAAGTAAAATAATAACCTGAGATTTTTGTTTACTGCCAGCTCAAGATGTCATTCCAAGCTGCTGAAGAACTATGAGGAAACTATCTTCAAGCAAATTTTCATGTGCTGCTTCCTGAACGCCTGACCGAAAAGTGAACTTCAGGGCTACAGTTTAATACGGTTTTGACCCGTCTCCTTTTGCCTGACTAGTAAGAATTCTGGATTTCATGCTGGCTTCTGAGTTACCCTACACCAGAAGGATGTCGAAGGATTGCCGCCAAAAAAGTCCTGTTTAGAAAAGAAAATAAACATCCCATCTAAATTTTGTGTAACCTAACCTAAAATCATGAAGACTACTAGTATTTCCAAGTCACTTTTTGTAGTCATTCTCCTCCTACCCCCATGGCCCCTGGTAATTTGGGAAACATTGTTCCAACAGATATAATGTACTTCCCTCACGTGGCACTTAGCTTTAGGACGGTGGCTTGTAACAGGCATGTTACAGGCTGAATGTACTACCCTTTCCCGTTGCTGGGTTTCTCAAGAAAAGAGAGTTTCTCAAAGATCTCCCAGTGAGTCCCAGCTACACCTGTGAAATGAGAAACTCGAATTCCCAGAAACAAAAGGAAATCTCTGTACCCTCAGCCCCCCACTGCCCTACCCATGCCCAAGCAGGTCTTTAGAACATTAGTTACAAAGGCAGGCAGCACCATCTTCTAAGGGAAAGGTCCTAGACTGAGAAGACTACTTCCTGTCCATTCTGCCTAATCAAGTAGTGGGTGCTCTGAGCCTACCACCCAATTCTGGGCCTCAGTTTCTTTTTTCCTTTTTTTTTCCCCCTAAGATTTTACTGATTCATTTGAGACAGAGAGATAGAGTGTGAGCAGGGGAGAGGCGGAGGAGGAGGGAGAAGCAGACTCCCTGCTGAGCTGGGAGCCTGATGTGGAGCTTGATCCCAGGACCTGGACATCATGACCTGAGCCGAAGGCAGACGCTTAACCATCCAAGCCATCCAAGCCCTTTAGTTTCTTTTTTCTATCGAATGAGGCAGCTGACCTAGAATATGCTCTAATGTACCCTCTAGTCTGAAAGCTATAATAGGAGTCTCATAAAAGAGCAATAATCCCAAGACTGAAAGGAGAAAAGTTGCACATTTTTTTAACCATAATAGAATTTGTGAGCAGGACTTTCAAAATTCTGACAGAAACATCAGTCTCAGGCGCCTGGGTGGCTCAGTCGTTAAACATCTGCCTTCGGCTCAGGTCATGATCTCAGGGTCCTGGGATCGAGTCCCACATCGGGCTCCTGGCTTCTCCCTCTCCTTCTGCCCTGCTCCTGCTCGCTCTCTCTCTCTCTTCAAAAGAATAAATAAAATCTTGAAAAAAGAAAGAAAGGAAGGAAGGAAGAAAGAAAGAGGAAAGGAAAGGAACAAGTCTCAATTCTTCATTCATAATTCTTGGCTGTTATGGTCTTTAAATAAATACTTTCATTTTGTCTATCCATTACCTCTTTGCTCTCCTCTAAAAGAGTATTATACCTTAAAAAAACAAAACAAAACACTGCACTGAAATTAAATCTTAATGAGTTGCAGTCTTCACATTTAACTGTACATATCCGTGTGCCTGTTGTCTGAATACTGATGCTCAAGGGTTTTCATCATGACACTGTATAGAACATGACATCCTTTGATTAAGAATAAATCTCTAGAAGGTGAAAAGTTCCCTCGGGGGAAGAAAAAAATACCACTTCATTTTGCAATAGTTTCTTCCTGGGCAACATGCTTTTGATTTTTCATGAAATTGCAAAGGATCACTTAAAGCTTGACTAACATTCAGTATGAAAGGTTTTTTTTATACACTCACAATTAGAAGGCATCTTAAAATCGTATTAGGAAACCCTGTATAATCCAAAAGCCCCTTAAGTTTCCCATAAGCGTCAAAAGAAAGCACTGCTTTCCCAAATATTAGTCACAGACTCTGGTCCAGTAGGGCCAGTCACCCTGCTCCGGCACCATCCAGCCCCTGCCTGCTTCTTCCTCTTGCTCTTCAAGTTAACGGCAGCTAAAGCTGAGCGTCTACTGCTGGACAAGAGTGCAGGGAAGGGGGCCTGCAAGTCCGGCCCGGAATCTGGAAAAGGATGGATAGCTGCACTCCAAGAACAAAAGCCTGCCTCGTGGATAAAGCACTTCCCAAGACAAGAATGGCAGGGCTGAGAAAATGCTGGCAGGAGCCCTTGTGCAGGCGCACGGTCCTTCTTAGTACTAGATGTCCCCAGCACTTGGAGAGGAAGTAAACAAGGATCCGGGTTATGCAGGCGTCCGTGTGGCCCAGGGCAGCCAAGGCCTGGCCGGTCAAGACTCCGACTCCCAGTCTGGGGGTGCTGACGTCATGAAGCTCCAAAATGTGGGCTGCGTGTGACCAGGAAAAATTACAAAGGCCAGTTTAAATACAGCCTGTATTTCTCTCTACCAGTTAGATTTTTTTTTCTCCAAAAACAGTAATTTTCTGAAAAAGTGAAGTAAAGCCGGAAGATGGGAAACAGCTACCTGCGGAATGGTCACAGGAGCAGCTCGCAGGCACCTTGACGCCACCCATTTTTCTTCTTAGGACACATCTGCATCGAACTAGTCCAACTCCACCAGACCAAAAACAGGTCTGGCTGTTTGGTCTTCGAAAATAGCCTCGGGAATGTCAATCTTTAAACGTCCTACTGCAGAACCTTCAACACTGTTTACTTAATAAATGCTAAGCAACTAAGATACTATCATTACTTTCCATCAAAAACTGTTTATTCTTTCAAGCTTTTCCATTTCCCAGTCACACCAGAACAAACTGTGTTCCTTGTTCTTTCTCTTTTTCCTTTTTTTGGGCCTAGTTGTAGAAAATAATCCCAACAGAGCTGAAAGCAACCTGCTAAGGTTTTGAATATGAGGGCAAGACCCAGTCAAGTTGTATTTCTCTGTTTCTCCCACCTAATATACTCGGGGAGGCCCAGACCATGGCTTCCCCGCCAGCAGGACACTATATCTTGACTCACCACAAAGACCTTCTCAGTGTGTCTTGATATTCTGTTTCTTCTTAGCCTGTGTCTTTGGGGTGAGGGATGAGGGACTAGGGAATTTAAAGATATAAAATAGAAGCAGTGTTGACCAGCAGGAAGAAGGGAGAGAGCTTTTCCTGTATCTACACACATATATCTCATTTTGTATAACAAATGTATTCTTGCAAAGTTGACTATAACAATTTCTGAAACTAGAGTTTTTAAAATGTAACAGCTCTTTAAAGAAATGTGATTGTACAACAACCTCAGTTTGTATCTCTTTGTAAATCATAATTTGTCATATAGTTTAGTTTAAAAAATACTATTATATACAGGTAATGGTCCATGCAAATGAATCAGCACACTAGCAAAAGAATAAGTCCAAGTGCAGAGAGAAACAGGAATTTAATTTTTAAATATATTAAATAGTTCAAAAGTAATTTAACTACTCAAAAAACAGCTCACACCTATCATCTCTACCTCTGTTGTATTTATCAATTTGAAGGTGATGAAATAAAACACTTTCTTAAATGAGGTCACAAGCAATGCAACAGGTAGCAGATCATCGCAACAACAAGAGCTTTAAACTCTGTTAAAGTTGCCTTAAAAACCGTCTTTCTTCATTTTAAGATGGAACCTTACACTTAGGAGGCAGGTCCCTTTTGCTTTACTCTACAAGGGGTCTTAGGAAGGACGGCACCAGCAAAAACCTGCAGGGGTAGGAGGGGAAGCCCTTCTCCAGCGTGTGTCCTAGTTAACGTTACTGGTTTGGAAACGCTGGTCTGAGCCATCTCAAAATGCAGGAATCCTTAGTTTTTCTATAAAAATATTTGTGTCCTTTGACAGACTTAATGCAACACAGGTGGGTAAAAGTTAAGTTCCAGATTTCAGAACCAAATGTACCATCACGCAAGTCAACTAAGCACAGATAACCTCAAAGAGAAACTAAACATTTTGTCAAGGGTTTCTGATGACGATGCAAAAGCAGGAGAGTACATTGTACTTTAAACAATGCCTTGTCTGTTTGCAGGAACATGGACTGGACTAAAATGGACAGGAAAAAACGAAGGGCAGCACTGAGCCACAGCTGTCACTTCAAAGGCAAACTGAGAAGGGTGTGTGTGTGTGCGCATGCACATATATACACACATATATACATTTTTCTATAAATTGGCAAAATATATGTACCACGGGTGGGCACAAAAAGCTCCTGGTGCTGCCTGACATCCTGTTCCCATCAATCCCTATATCTAATACCTCGCAATGGAACCACCTCACTCCCGTGAGCCATTTGGGGACCAATTAATTCTGTCCAAGGAGAAGCAGTCTCAGGATTCCGTCATCTGTCGAGCAGAGGTGTATTCAGCCCTGAGAAACTCTTCTAAGTGACAGAGACCTCTGACAGAGGAAGGGCAAGTAGGAGGTAGAGGTGGACTGAGTCTACATTCACTCTGCCCCTTGGAACCTGGGTGAGGAGACTGATCCACCGGGGGCACCAGACACCTGCCGAACCAGTCAGGGGCCAGACCCAGCTCTGAGTCTCAGCATCCTTATGCAATGGAAAAAAAGAGACTTACCCTCAGATTTATTGGGAGGATAGTGCCCAATAAATGTTATTACAGTTTCCTTAATGACCCCTTCCCTGAAAACCAGTCTTGTCTTACACCCCGAGGCCTCCTAGAAGCTAGACTATGGCAGTGCCCTTGTGCTGAGCACCAACTACCCCCCAGCTCCTTGGCATTCTCCTCTACTCCAGTCCCTTCTGCTGAATCCATGCTAATTCTTGATACAGGCAAGAGCTTATATCAACACTTTTGCTTTCTGCCCACTTCTTCCAGTTCCTCAGTTTTCCCACCTGCCTTGGTTTTCTCCATGGGCAGCTCCGAGAACTTTCCCAAAGAATTTCATCCTTACTGTTTCATATGTAAGTCCCAGTCATTCCCAAAGTCTGGAGCCACATACACTCAACCAAACTCCTCGTATGTCAAAAAGGGATTTACAAGGCTCGACAGACAATAAACCACTGAGCAAGAACCCTCAAGCAGACCAGCTCATTACTCTAGAGAACCAAATCTCAAATCTGAGAATGTTATCTATTAGATCAGCGTTCTGTTTATGATGTCCCAAGAGAAAAAGTTTCTCAGTAACAGAAAAAGCCATGCTTCTCCTGTGAAACTGATCTGTTTTTATTAAAGGCAATTATAAGGTCGGAAGCCAAACTTACATCATTTTTTGCTTCAGCTGCTACGAAACTCAGGAGCAACTGTGGCCTAACACCTGTCGAGCACTACGCTGCCCTTTACCCCCAGATTTGTCCTTTTATATAGCATATATTTTTGTAAGTTGTCACTGTGGTATTATAAGGGGAGCAGAAGCAAACATCAATTTGAAATTAACACCATTAAAGATGGTCTTTGCTTTTCTGTCAGTCTGGGCCTCTCCAGGAACAACAGATCTGGGTCAAATTTTAAAGGCAATAATAAGACAAGGAACCTGCTGACAATGTGAGATGGGAACGAGGCAGAACTTGGGCCTCAGCCCCTCACATCTCCCCATGCACCTTGAAGGGTGTGTCAGGACAGCAGCCAGAATGAAGGGTGCAGATGCCTGGGGCAGCACACTCCGTCACTCTGGACAAGCCAATTTTGGATGAGACCGAGTCCAATGTGTATTTAAAGTGGTTTAGATTTTCATTTGGCTAAAACCTGCGAGACTGTAGACTAATAGAATAATAATTATGACCGCTTTTCCTAAGGTGCCCTGAATAGCCTTTGAAGCACTCTAATGGAAGGTAAAAGGTGACTCTAAATTATAGGAAAGCAAGGAGCACACCTTGCAGAGGCTCTCAGCTGTCTTGGGAAGAAGAGCCCAGCCTCATTCTGCTGAAGTGCTAAGGAAGTGCAGAGGACCCTCCTAGAGGGCCAAGGAGCTAAGGACACACTGCCAAGTGGGCTCTAACTCAACACTCAGCAGCTGCTCCCGAGGCCGAGGGACCTGTAAACCCCGACTAGCCTTGTCATCGATCACACTTGGATTTAGACACCTTCAGCAGAATTTAAATTCCAGAGGGGAAACCTCTGCTCCCCAGCTAGAAAAATAAGATGACAAAGATTCTTCATGACTTGAAGACTTTGCAGTCAGCTCCATGCTTAGAGTAAAGCAAGAGCCAAAGCCACAGGTAGTGAATTCAACTTTCCATTTCAAAAGAGACAGCTCCATGACCCTGTGCAGGCTACCATGTTTCAATTTCATCACTAGGAAATAGAGTAAGATTCCTGCCTTTTATCTCCCATTAGTGTGCTTTTGAGGCTATTCAGGGCTCCTTAGGAAAAGCGATCATTATTATTATTCTATTAGTCTATAACCTCCTAAGTTTTAGCCAAATGAAAATCTAAACCACTTTAAATACACATTGGACTCGGTCTCATCCAAAATTGGCTTCTGCATCCTAGTAAATGCAAGTTTCCAGATGGCAAGATTTTAGGTGAAATCATCAGAAGACTACATAAGTGCCACATATCATTACGTGCCTTCCACTCATTAATTCACCCAACACTCTGCATGTTAGGGATGAGCCAAGTTATCTCCTTTACAAAAAGCAGACTCAGTATTCTTTCATGGTTACACAAACAAATAGCAAAGCCAAAGTGAAAGGAAGGACAACTCCCTCCCCTCCCTGTACTCTGCAATTTATCAAGCAGGGTCTGTGTTTTATCACTTTTCCTTGAGGGTTGCAAAAGTTCTGCAAGGAATTCTTTGATTACTGTAATACTTTTATCAATAAAAGAAAATGAACCAACAAGATACCACGCTGTCAGAAAGTTCACTATCAGAGGTGAAAACAACGAAGGATGGGCAGAAATACGTGCCAGGACATACAGTTGAGCAAAACTTCCCTTCTTTCCCGGCAAGGTAGACTCTGGGCCCATGGAGGCAGGCCTTAAAGCAATCTCCCAAGAAACACTGCACACACTTTCTGTGTGCATTTCCCTATCATTCATCGCACTATAAACTCATCAAAGCCAACGCCTACTTCTACATCCATCTTATCTTCAACATATCAATACATTTGCTGAATGAAAGCAGATGAATAACTCAGATGAATAAATAATCATGGCTGTAGCCCAGGCAGCACACTCCCATGCCCTGTCCCAAATGATTACATCATGTTGGCCCTGGAGAGGGGCCTAGACCCCAGCCCAGGCTATAGAAGCCTGCAACACGGCCAGCAATCCACTGCTGAGGGACCAGAACATCCACTCATTTGTGTTATCAAAAAAACTTATCTGACTCAGATAATTTGCCATATTTTTATTTCACCTTTTTTTTTTTTAAACTCCTGCAAGGTAACAAAGGCAGTAATTTTTCTGACATCAGCTGTAGCAACATTTTTCTAGATGTAGCTTTTTTTTTTTTTTAAAGGTTTCATTTATTTAGACAGACAGAGGTCACAAGCAGGCAGAGAGGCAGGCAGAGAGAGAGGAGGAAGCAGGCTTCCCGCTGAGCAAAGAGCCCGATGCGGGGGCTCGACCCCAGGACCCCGGGATCATGACCCGAGCCGAAGGCAGAGGCCTAGCCCACCGAGCCAGCCAGGCGCCCCTTTATTTCACCTTTAAAGGACATATAAATTAATTCATTGCTCTCAGTGCCAAAGAAATTGTTCATTCCAAAGACTTACCAAATTTCTTCAACGCCTATTAAAGAACTCAGCATATCAATCAGACCTTAATAGTTACAGAAAGCTGCTTTGGGGGCTTAATTTCCGAAGATATCCAAGTTTACCAAACACCATTTAATGTACAGCCGGACAAGCGTCAAGACTGGTGCAAGTGCAAATTTCCCTTGCAGCAAACTGCTGACAATTAAAGCCACGGATCCAGCTTCTCTGCCACAAAGTCACTTATTCCTGGAAACATATGCAATGGAACTCTTACCCCCAAGTTACAACCATCATACAACCACTTAGAAAATTCAGGCCCCTTCACTCTAGATTATAGGGGGTGCCACCGATCAGTTATTCTCCAAGGTCTGGAGATTGGTAAGGCAACACGTGGCCAACTGAGAAAGTCTCTCACTTTCTACTTCCAGAGAATGCCTCCACGCTGGCCACAGTGAAATAAAAAGCCTTGTTCCTCCCTGGAGAATAATGCAGTAGTGTCTGAAGTGAGGAACCTGCCCAGGCAGGTACGGGCATGCTCCCAGACCCTTTCCAGGCAGTCGGGCAGGTTGTCCTCCATTAGAGTGGTGGTGACTACAGTGTCCACTAGGCAGCTCAAAACCAAGAGTGGCCCAACTGTGCACGTTCAGGTACGCTCCCTTACATCTCTCATCCTTAATTTCCTCCTCTAGAAAATAAGGGGATAAACCAGATGAGATAGCCAAAGCCTTTCGTTCTGGAACTCGGAGGTGCCAGCAACAATTTAGCATTAATTTGCTTCCAGACCTTCTCCTGGAAAATCCCTCAGGAAACAGGGCCCAGGTGAGATGGGATAGAGGAATGTCAGGTACATAAAGTGGGGCTGCCCAGAAGGGTGGTCTAGGTACTGAGGCTCAGGAGTGAGGCCAGTTACCCCTAATACAGGTAGTGAGTTAACAATGCATTGACCTACTGTACAATTTTTTTCTGGGTCAGACTTGGCTTTCCCACCTTGATGTAAAGGAGGTAACAGAAACCCAATGTCAAGTCTGCCCTGAAAATTGTCTCCTCAAAAAAAGAAAAGAACCTCACCCCTTCACATCTTCTAGAAGAGTCACTCACATCTACATGACAAAAACCGAACTGAAAGGTATTAAATAGGAAAAATGCATGACCTTACAAACAGCTTCTTTATTTTCTTTTAGGTCTTTGAGGGCATTTCTGTTTTTATGCAGAATGCAAGATTTTCATATAAAGAAGTCCAGATTCTTTTAAAAAATACCAGTCACCGCCTGAGAAAGATCTTTCTGAGTTCTTAAAACGAGATAAGAAGATTTCCATGCAACACCTTAGATGAAAAGCGGTCTCCCACAAGAACACAGGACTGGGAGTCCTGGACTTCCTAGCACGGGCTTCACCTTCACTTCCACTCACGAGGTCTAGGGCAGGTCACAAACCTGCTGGGCCTGCTTCCCACATCTGGAAAACAAGACATTTAGGAGGGTCCCTCTAATCTAAAAGAAGCTGGGAGGCACTTGCTTAAGCAGGCTAGTAAATAAATGGTCTATGCCAAACCAAAGGCTGATTTCTCCTTTTTTTTCACGGGGGTTAAAAGTGCAAGGAAAATATTTTGTCTCTATATGACAGTGAAAACTCTGTGTAATAAATATTCAAAAATAGCCTCAATTGCTTTTAGGGCTTTTTCTTAGAGAGTGTAGAGCCTATATTTTAAGGTATTGAGAAATTTTATCTTTATCATTAATCTCTGGGAAAAAATGGAGACACTTTATTTTTCATGCAGATGAGAAATACCAGACAACCAAGTTCTTTTAACGAAGTCTTGGCAGCAAGTTGCAGATCATTTTTCATTGACAGAGTGATAATGGGAAAAAGATGGCACCTACAGTTTCCTATTCCTCTCCTCTCATTCCTTTGCCCCTCAAACACCAGAGACTTTGGGAGATTTGGTTTACAGACAGAATGCCTCTCCCACTTTGACAAAGAAAAAATTACTCAGAATTCGGAACTCCCTGAAAGACACTAACCAAAACACAGAACATTATTACTTTTTTATCATTCCAGAAACACAAATAACTTTGCTTTCCTCTTTTTCCTTCCAGAATAAAAACTGCTATGGTTCCCTTTTCTCCCCAAAGGAGTCTCTATGGTTCCATGACAGACTGAAAGCAAATAGTTTACATTTTAACCATAAAATGTATTCACTGATGATATCACTTAAGCAAAAGTATGTATGTGTTTTTGATAACGTTCTTTGTAGAAATTACATAATAGCTTAACGGTCCTAAATCTGGCCATTGCTCCCAATATTTCCTCACAATCAACACAACTACCACCCTCCCTCCAGCTTCTGCCAGGTATTTTTACTGGGCCATCACCCATGCTCCTAGATCCCTCTTTCCCAATCAGGTAATCACCCATGTCCACTACAACTTAGCCTCTTCCTCCTCATGCTTCCATCGTTCAACACCTGCTTACTTCAGGATACCTTCTTAAACCATGAGACACAATACCCTGGGGCTTGAAGGAAAACTAGGCCTAAATGATCCACTGGCTTCCAAAGCCAGGCATGAGGATGTAGCTGTTCACCAGGTGGGGGAACACAGGCTGCTTCCACTTTCCGGGGGGAGAAGGAGAGAAAACACAGTCCTCTCGAATCTCTGTGTCTCACTTCTCCATCTGCAAAATAGGACCTGGGTCACCCTCCCTGGAATATCACTTACATCTGCTTTGCAGCCTGGAGAAAATAGGCAGTTTGCAGAGTTCCCATCCCTAAGAATAATTCTACTTCACAGGAATGCAAGTCTTTAAAAAAAAAGTCTGTTGGGTTTAATATGAATGCTTGTCTCCAACCTCACACTCAAGTCTGTTCTTCATGGGCTCGGCAAGAGTGGCCAGGTAGAACACATCTGGCTCAATTTTAATACAAGATCATGCAAACTCCCCTCCTTTCTCTACTCTTAAACCCACTGAGAGATGTGGTAAGGAGGAATAGCCCAGTGAGGTCTCAGGCACTATTATAAAATCAAAGATCCCCCTAAAGTATGGCTGAATCATTGATTTTAGAGTTGATTTAGTCAAAGCAGAGACATATTGATGCAGGTATGTCACCTCTATCACTTGCCAACCATATGGTCTTAGCCAAGTCAACCATCCTGTACCTCAGTTTCCTCATCTGTAAAGAGGAAGTGCATTTAATATGCATATAGCTCTTAGCAGCATCTGGCACATAACAAATGTTCAGTTAATAGTAGCTTTGAGTTATAGCCAAGAAAATGACGGCTACACCTAAGGCTGAGACCTGTATCACTTCAATTCACACCAATGCAGACTGAAGATATACTGGGTTTTGCCCCTTTAACGGGGAGGGGATAAAAGCTTTCCAGTGTCAATGTCAACTCTCCCCAGTTCAGCAGCATATACAAGTCAAGGCACAGGGACCTTCTTCTCAAAACCAAAGGCCTCCTCTACAGCCTCCTAGAGGGGATTTTAAAAGAGAGGTCAAGCAGACAGATGTCCCTTATTACCATCTTCAGATCTGGGCCACAGGAGCCAAGGACTCAGATCCCTCTGATCCTTGGGCTGGGAGCCAAGACTTCTAGACTGCTGCCAGGCAGGCTTTTTCTTATGAGCCTGACTGCTCCTTAAGGCACTTTACTCCTCTGTAAATGCATCCTTGATGCCAGACTTTTTTCAAGATACTCCCCTTTCCCTGCCCCCAAAACATGGAAGCAATGACCCATCCTTTTGGGAAACCAAAATGGAAATGAATTAACACGTTTACACATTTCATCTGTGAGCAGTGACAGCTTTGAGAAACACCCCACCAGCTGCATCTGACTGACTTCTGGTCTTTGAACACCCTAGGATTCTCCTGCAGTCCCACTCTGAATGCTGCTTACAGTGTGCATGGCACATTCAGGACATCCTCCAAATACTGGCCCCAGACAGAAGTCTCTTGATGCAGCTCTCTCTACCACTGCCTGAACTTTCCGATAACTCAACGCCTGACCATGCTTTCTTGATCTTTCTCAAGAATCTTGGTGAACCTGAGAAAAAGAAACTTTTCTGGCCTCCCCATTCCCAGCAAGACACCTCAGATCACTGTCCCTCTGAAGCTTAGCATCTAAGCCCTGTGGTCTTGGAGAGAGCTTCTTGAAGGAAAAAGTATGCTACCAACAGCAGAAGAATTTGTAATACAAACTATTCCTGTGTTGTTGTTTCTTTTTAATGTGTCAGGTATAAGAGTATTTATGAATCTCGGGCAGCATTCTGAAGCAGCTGCTAAGAGGTCCTGAAATGAACTTCCAAGTCCGGCCAACCCACTGTTCTTTGCACTATTTATATTCCTAAAGCCATCAGCTATGTTTGATATGGCTGATCATGAGGCCCAGCTTAATGGACTACAGAATCCAATGATACTGACAGCAGGAATAACTTGTTTTGATCTTTACCTGGCTTCACCTTGTGGGAGAGGCTATGCGCCTTTTAGGACTGTGAGCCAAGATGGAAGCCATCTCCTCACCACAGCGTCGCCTCTGACCTCATCATGAGAGCTGCATCACTTTCCTCTTCGCTTCACTCACCCTCCACACCGATTACACCCAGCACATTTTAATCTTATCTTTCTCCCACATGTCCCATGTCTGTCTATGGATGAGTCACTGCGACTACTCCCCTGTCTGAAGCTAGTTTTAAAACTAAGAATGTTCCCAAAAGACCAAAACAAACAAGGGGAAAAGATCACAAAACAAGAATCCAACCTCAGTGCAAATCCTTAAAACATAACATATGCAGCGGGAGAAACATTTCGCATCCTCTGTGTACCTGTATACCATGAAGGGTGAGCAGCTCCTTCATGTCCCCGCCCTGTACAGAAAGCTACACAGCATCCAGGATCTCTGGCAAGTCTACAATACCCAAGGGGCTACGACCTTTGTTACATTTCAGCAGATACCACCGTGAGATGGCTGTTCACCTTCTCCCACTCGTCAGGGTTCTGAAGCCCAGGGGGCATGAGAATTTGATTTCTGACTCCCAATCTGTCACCAGAGGAATTCCAGTCTTAGCAAACGACTTTAAGCAGGGCTTCTCAACTTCAGCTTGCAGAATTACCTGGAGGCCTTGTTACAACACAGATTGCTGGGTCCTGAGTTTCTGATTCAGTATGCCTGAGGTGAGCCCAAGAATCTGCATTTCCAAGTTCCTATGTGATGCTGATACTGCTGACCTGGAGGTCACACTTGAGGAACCACTAGCTTAATGCCTTCAGAATATGGTAGATCCCCACCCCCGCCCCAGGATATCAGGTTAGTTTGCACAAAAGAAGGACAGTAAATTTATGTGTCTCAGTGTTCAAGTCTCATGCAATGATTTGAACCATGATTCATGCACCATCTCTTTTTACAAATTCCTGAAAACTGTAAAATATGTTAATTAGGGTCCAGTGGAAACTAGAAAAATAGATGGGAGTTGGAAATGTTAAAGAAACCACATTTATTTATATAAAAGTAAGTAGAGGAGGAAATCCTAGTTAAACACAGTTAAAAAACGATGCCCTTGTCTTGGAAACCAACTGTTCTCTTAGAGCCCAACTAGAAAGCACTCTTTATATGAAGCTTCCAGGGAGCAAATTCTACTTGGTAATCTTCCCATGGAGGAGAGGGTAGAAATAGGTCTAAGAGTCAATTCTAAAATAGTTGGTAACTTCCACCACCAATATCTCATTTCTCTAAGACAATGGTTCTCAGACCTAACTGTATACTATAACCTCCAGAGAACTTCAAGAAATGTAGATGCCCAGGCCCCATACCTAGAGATTCTAACCTAATTGTTTTAGGATGGGACCTAAACACGGGTGTTTTCCAAAGCTCCCCAGGTGATTCTCAAATGCAGCCAAGGCGGAAAACCACTGATGTAGGAGAAAGATCAGAGAGACGGTAGGTGGATAGGAAAAAGAGAAGGGTAGTGAGTCCCCTTTACATACTGTCTAATGACATAAAAGGAAAGAGAAAAGAATGGGAGAGTGGCTGGGAGTGACAACAACAGGTAAAACTGAGGCTCTGAAATTCTGAGACTGACCTAAAAATCAACAGCATTGTTGGCTGTTTCAGGTTCAAAAATGAGAAATGGCTACGTGATCAAGGAACTGCCCACATTTGTCAAAGACTTGGTAACAGTCCAAAGGACATATCAGTAAATCCTTATAACAAAATGTATTTTTTTTTTTTCCAAGAAGAGTTAGTAACTAGGGACTGGAGGCAAACAGCTTTAACCTCTCACAAACAAATCATCTGAAGGTTCAACCTAGAAATCATGTGCCAGAAAATGTACCACCCTGAACAAAATTTAAAAAAAAAAAAAAAAAGAAACTTTAAAGGGGAGGCAAGAGGAAGGAAACTGAAATAACTCAGAGCACTTGATAACTGAAATTATCTTCCCAGTAACCACATTGACAAAGGAGTTTTCAAAGTTGTAAAATCATGTGATTCAGATGATAAAACCAAGTATTTTCTTCTCTTCCTTCTTGACTAGCATAGATGCAGGATTTAACAAGCTGGAAAAAAAGTCTGAAAGCTTTATGATCCTCTTTAAGGCAGAATGATGAACCCGAAACAGAACACAGTATTGGTCGTCATTGGACAGAGCAGAGAATCTCAGAGCAGGTAACACATACAGACATCAGGCAGAATTATCTCTGCTCACACCAACAGGTCAAACACTGGGAGCCCAGAGACAAAAACTCAGATATATTTCCACTGTGCTAACAGTTAAAATCAATCCATCAATTTACAGTTTTTGATCTGATTAGAAAACTAAAATGTGGATAAATCTGCCTTAAAAATGAGAGCTATAATTTTCAATTAAAAACACCCATTTGTTAATTATTTTAAAATCAATTTAGAAGCCATAGTTTTCACTAACACAAGTTAACTTCCCTAATTTAATATATGATACTTCAGTTATTCAGTACTAATTACCCACAAATTAACTCAAAGCATTCCCTGATTCTGAGACTATCATCAGAATAAACCTCTCCCCTCCTCCTGAAGCACGCCCTACGAAATGATACCTATGGCCAGAGTGCCAAACTTCACCTTAGCAACTAACGTGAAGTTCAGGCAAAGCCAAAAGCATGACCCAGAACACACAGACTTCCAGCCTGAAATAAGGCTCCTTCTTTGGAAAGGGAAAAGACTAACAGGACTGCTTTAGATATTCAGTTCAGCAGGGGACATGTATCTATTCTGAGAGAAGGCTGTAAGCTTATCTTTATTGGACGGGGTTGGAGATAGAAGGCCTGATCTAGGCCACTAATTTCAAGAAACACTATCCTAGCTCACCTAGGAAGTCATCTATCAGGAGCCTAAGAACCTAAGTGTGCCAAAGCAAGCACACGCACCCTGGAATCAGCTCGAAGAGAACCTTAAAATAATCAGGCCCACAATTTTCATACGCCCATTCTGGGCTTCTCAGGGTTAACACAAATGGTACACCTAATCTAACTGCTCACTACTCTTTTAAACAAATTCAGAATGTTTCGGCTCAAAGTTTCAATGTTTACTTTTTAAAAAGTTATCTCACTGAAAATTTAGTCTGTGGTCTGCTGTTTATTTGCAAGATGGGTACAGGCATACATGGCAAATTAACGCTTTTAATGAGACTATACCGAAACCTAGTGAATAAGGATTCGCCCCTTCTTGTTCTACCAACTGGGAGGTTTAAAAAAAGGGGGTACCCGATATAAAGATGTAAACGTATGGGGGTGCCTGGGTGGCTCAGCTGGTTGGGCATCAGACTCTTCATTTCAGGTCAGGATCTCAAACCCTGGGTTGCCTGGGCTCCAAGTTCAGCAGGGAGTCTGCCTGGGATCCTCTCCCTCTGCTGCTCCCTCCGCTTGCATGCCCAGGCACACCTGTACACTCTCTAAAAAATAAATAAATAAATCTTTTTTAAAAAAGACGCAAATGGGGTGCACCTGGATGGCTCAGTCATTTAAGTGGTTGCCTTCCACTGAGGTCATGATCCCAAGGTCCTGGGATAGAGCCCCACATGGGGCTCCCTGCTGAGCGGGGAGTCTGCTTCTTCCACTGCCCCACCCTCTGCTCTTTCCTACTCTCTCAAATAAATAAATAAAATCTTTAAAAAATAGATGCAAATGTATGAAGGATGAGATTAAAACAAATCCTTGATATGGAAATAAATGCTGGCAGAAGTCCCAGGACACCTATCCTGTGAGGTAAAAACTCTAGAAGATCTACACCAACATGGAGTTTTAAATTAGGTAAAAAAATTTTTTAAACAATTTATGAGAAGAACAACTTCTAATGGAGAGATCTAGAGAAAGAGTTTTACTTTATAAAACCATTACAGTGTTACAAAAAATTAAAGTGTATCAAGCTTTTAAAAATATTAAAATTAAAAGTGAAAAAAGAAGAGAATTGAGCAGGACGCGTTAAACATCACTCAGCTAAGCTTAATATGAAATATGGAACTGAGGCAATTATCTGGATAATTTATGATGAAAGAAATATCATCTTAAAAATCAATTACCAGGACATTTCAGCCTAAAAGCAGTTTGAGATCTGAATTATGTGAATTGATGACTCAACTATCCACTTGATCTTTCTGAAGCCGTACCAGTTTTCAAGAAGACATTTAACAAGTTCTACTGGATATAATTTTATGCCCACCATAAACTTCAAGTTTCTACCCAGAGTTGTACCTTTAAAAGTCCACTGTGGCCACTGCCACCTTCTACTGCAACTGCCGGGCCCATCACCCTCCCCAGCACCCTGGCTATACTCAGTTATCAGGCAGAACCATTTGGCCTGCTCCACATTTATCATAGTGTCTCAGTCTATCTTCTGGACGCTATCCAGACACTACTCACCTATCTTTACTATGAAACTGAGAGTTCCAAAGTTTTCTCCAACACACACAGGATTAGTATTCTGCTAGCCATGTTTTATCTTAGGGCACAGAGTTCTACACTCCCCTAGCCAATTAAAACCATCATTTTAGGTCCTACCCATACATATCTTTACCTTAAAGATAAAAGCAATAAACTTTTCAGGAGAGATAAACACTTTAACCCAGCCAGCACCTTGCACTATGCAGCATTTTCTGTCTCTTTCTTGGCAAGCTACCTACCTTTAAAGCTGACAGTAACCGCATTGCAAAGAGTCAACCACCACACAAAATATTTTAATACTTCAGTTACGAGACCTGATTCAGCAGGCAAACTTCTGCCAGGAACTTCTTACAAGTTGTTTTCCCCCTGAAATCTGTTTTTCTTGGTGGTCTTGTCTCCATTCATCTACCTACCTGAAGCCTACAATATAACAGAAGCACAGATGCCCTGTTCTCCCAAAGCAGAAATTGGTCAGAGATAACAGCCCAACCCAAAGGATGTCTACATATTATGTAGCACTCTATTTAGTACTAAATGTAACACTTTGAATCTGACCCAGAGTAAACCATGGCCAAGCAAGGAAGTGACTTATCAGAAATGAGAATCACCAAACCAGCAGGTTTTTGACAGAATTCTACCATTTCTTCTACTCTCCCACTAAAAGCCAGTCACAGACCCAATTCTCAAGTTATTAGCTAATAAAATCAAGGAAAGGAGCAGAAATCATGGGTCCAAGTCTACTCCCCTAGCAGCACACAGAGAGGGTTTCCTCAGTCGGCCATACCTCGGCAGACAAGCATTGAAGACAGCAGTATTCCAGAGGATTACTATGAGGATTTAGTGGTAATACATGCAAAGATGTGGCACACAGCAAATTTTAAAATGGCAGCTGTTTTCTAGAAGTACAAACCTGCAGTTATAGTAAGTCATGGGGACAGAGAATACAGCATGGTGACTAGAGTCAATAACGCTGGATTGCAGGTACAAAAGTTGCCAGGAGAGTAAATCTTAAAAATTCTCATCACAAGAAAAAAAATTCTGTAATTATGTGTGGTAATGGAGGTTAACTAGACTTTTTGTGGTGATCATTTTGCAATAATATAGAAGTACTGAATCATTATGTTATATACCCGAAATTAATGTTACATGTGAAATTTACCTAAATTTCAAAAAACACACACACAACCCTTCCCGCCAAATGAACCGGAGCTATTTAATTTCATTGTTGTACATCCCCCACCCAACCCAAAGTCCCACCCACACTCTAGGAGGCAATAGAGCATAGAAAAAAAGGTAAAAGCTCCAGAGTCAAAGAAAAGTCTGATCCCAAATAATTCCTTGAACCATTTCTTGGTCTTTAAATCAGGACTTACACTGAAAAGCCTACCATGCAAGAACAATATCAGATGTAAAAACCCAACTGAGAATTTGATGCCCATTGCTCAATAAATCATAGGTACTACTGTTGTAATTATTTATGCCTGGGCCTGAAAACATGGTTGTGTAGACTCCTTTTTATTGTAAAAATCATCCTGGCTCCCCTTCCCAAAAATACCATTTCAAATATAAGATGAACCAGCACAATTCTGATTCCTAAATACTTCAGAACAATTCAACCCAAACACCTACCAGGTACCTAGAAAGTATCTGCTGCTTTTTTTTTTTAGATTGTTCTTCTTTTTTCAGGTATGTCTATGAACTAAGTTGTGTCAATTACACCAAACTGTGTAAGACAGGTATCAAGATCTTTTTTTTTCCCCATTATGGACATCAAATTACTTGATTCAATGTCTTTGATGTATTTCTTCAACATCATTTGCTCTGTTTGATATACATCAGGCAACCAAATATATGGCTCTATTCTGGTACTATCTACGTTGTTCATCTATTCTTATGTCAGTAGTCTATGAGGACAACCACTCTGTGTACTATGCTTCATCAGGATGGCTGGGTTTTTTGGACATAAATGTACACAGAGGAGACATAAGCCTGAGGCCTCAGGTGTGAGAGACTGAAAGTCCCTGAACCAAGCCCAGGAGGAGCAGAAGGGACTCCAGAGAGATTCTGGATCAGCCTTACTACCATCACCAATGACAATGAACCTTATCTCCTCAGGTCATGGAAGGAGAAAAGATTCTTCTTCAACCCTATCCTTCTGCTGAGGACGGTAGGCTCCTCTCTCCCCTCAAAGACTGGCTGTTCTAGACCAAAGCTCTCAGCCAGAACTCATGGGCTTACTATAAACCTCAAGTCCACACTCCACAAGTACAGCCATTCCACCAGCTTCAAGAAATAGGCCAAGAAATAAATTCAGTAAGGGGGGGCGGGGGGTATAATGAGGGGGAGCCCAGGACACACTAGAAATGGGAGAGAAGAAGGGGCCCCTGGGTGGCTCAATAGGCTAAGGCCTCTGTCTTCCGCTCGGGTCATGATCCCAGGGTCCTGGGATCAAGCCCCTCATCTGGCTCTCTGCTCAGCGGGGAGCCTGCTTCCCCCCTCTCTCTCTGCTTGCCTCTCTGCCTACTTGTGATCTCTGTGTGTCAAATAAATAAACAAAATCTTGAAAAAAAAAAAAAAAAAGAAAGAAAGAAAGAAAAGAAATGGGAGAGAAGAGAGAAGAACAAGGTCTAGTAATTCTAACTGGGAAATTAGGTGAATTCATGCCTCCCTTCTGTCCCGCACAGCCAAATGAAGTAGAAATTTAAACGACCTCTAAATGATTAACATTTTAATCTAAATAAAAAATCCGAGGGGGGGAGGCACACAGAATGGGTAAAAGTTGTCAAAAGGTACAAACTTCCAGTTGTCAAATAAAAGACTAGATCTTAAAAGTTCTAATTACAAGAAAAAAGGAATTTGTAACCTTATGTGCTGATGGACCTTAAGTAGGCTTACTGTGCTAAATATTTTGTGACATACACAAAAACTGAAACAGCATGTTGTATATCTAAAACCAATGTTATATGCTAATTATACCTCAATAATAAAATAAGTAAAACTCTATATTCTTATTCTCTGTCTGCAACCCTGCCTGTCCCTCTCTTCCATCTCTATGCTCTTGTGTCTGTTTCCTAAGGCTACCTTAACAAATTCAGGGTCTTCAAATAACAAAAATTTATTCTCACAGTGCTAGAGGCTAAAAGTCCAAAATCAAATTGTCAGCAGGGCCATGCTCCCTGTAAAGGCTGGGGGAGACCTCTTCCTGTCCTCTTCTTAGCTTCAGGTGGCTCCCAGCAATGGCCAGTACTCTTGGCTAGTAATTGCATAGCTCCAACCTTTGCCTCAGTCTTCATGCAGGCTTCTCAGCACCTAATGCATCTTAGTTGTCCTCTCCTCTCCTTATAAGGACACTAGTCATTGGGTTTGAGGCCGACTCTAATCCAATACAACTTAATTTTAACTAATTACCCCCTTAAAAGACCCTATTTTTCAAATAAGGTCACATTTTGAGGTTCCAGATGGACATGAATTTGGGAGGACGCTATTCAACCCACTACAACTCCCAAATTAAAATAAACCATGACAGTGGGGCACCTGGGTGGCCAAGTTGGGTAAGCTTCCAACCCTTGGTTTGGGCTTAGGTCGTGATCTCCTGGTCATGAGATGGGACTTCTCAATCACCAAAGTCTGCTTGGGTTTCTCTCTCCCTCTCCCTTTGCCTCTCCCCACCACCACACACAGGCACACACAAGCTCTCTCACCACCTCCCAAATAAATAAATAAATAAATAAATAAATCTTTTCAAATAAATAAATAAAATACTTCACCACCACCAAAATGTGAGGCAAAGTGATGGGAGATGACAAATCACAGCATTACAGAAATATCAATAAAAATTCAAAGTTATAATCACCAGTGGACTTCCAATCTTAATTAGCAAAAAATGTACCTTTTGCCTTTCTCTCAACAGTGGGAAACTGTGAAGTCTTGGAAAATATCAGAAATCCTATTCAAGGGACACCTGGGTGGCTCAGTTGGTTGGGCATCCAACTCTTGGTTTTGGCTCAGGTCATGATCTCATGGGTCTCGGAATGAAGCCCCAAGATGGGCTGCACCCTCAGTGGGGAGTCTGTTTGAAAGATTCTCTCCCTCTAACCCTCAAATTGGCACGTGTGTACTCTCTCAAATAAAATCTTCACACACCCCCCAAAAAAGTCCCATTCCAAATAGCACTAAAAAAACAACACTCCACTGGCCCAGACACTTGACATAGAAAAATCTGATATTAGATATAAACACATATATTATCAGGAATGGAACAGCAAAAAAGATGAAAGGGAAGGATATTTTTCAGTAAAAAGTGCTTTCATTTAACTATCTGGGGATGGAAAGTAGACCATGGGTCTCAGAAAACCAACGTTTCCTTTAAAATTAAAAAAAAAAAAATTACTTGGGTTTTTAACAGCCCCCTCCCCAAATTATCCTTTTCTAATGAGGATATAAACCTACAAGAAAGCACTATATATCATAGTTCTTTTTACTTTAATCAAGGTATTATTTTAGCTTTCTGGGGGAAAAAAAATACTTGAGATGAGCTTAAAGACTTGTGTACTCCCTCTGCTGGCTCTGAATTTAAAGTGAATTATCAATGGCTTCAGGAGCCAAGTTATTAATTTCACTAGACATCTAAAACACAATGAAAGATATGATGCGGATTCTCCCCCAACACACACACGCAAAGGTCTTCAAAGAAATAAAAAAATTCCAAAACAACTACTAAAAACTGCCATAGGATGGATTTAGCGCAGGTTTACTCCAAAGGAAAGCTAATACATTCCATTTGTTTGGAGCAGGAGTCACTTCCCGCATCAGCCTTGCCCCCTACAACTATGCCACCACTTTTCCTGGCTCTGTGCGCACCTCTCCATAGCAGGACTCGGGTGTATCTGGATATGCAGGCATGGTGATCCCCTAGAAGATAACCTGGCTTCTTCGTCATAGGCAATTACTAGAAGGACCACAGCCCATAAGGGAAGTTAGTCCATTTCGTGTTATGTTATCTCGTAATAGTAACTGACAAACTGCAAAGAAAAAGTCCCAAGATTAAAATCTAAAAAAGTCTGAGTAGAAAGTGAAAGGCACACTCCCTGGAAAATCCCAGCCTGAAACATGCACCAGTCATATACTTGTGTTTTATTCGAGAAGGCGTAATACATCACAATATTCTATGGCTGCCTGCTACTGCTTTTTCCAACTGGGGAAATTGTGATACTAAGAAGTGAAGGCTGCCTGGTTAAGAATAAAATGATTAAAGATACTGAGTCTGTTGGAGTCACAAGATGCCATCAGAATTGGGGTCTTCTATCATAATCACAGCCTAAACCACCTATTTAGAAAACTCTTGACTTGGAAGAGCTACACACTGGCCCAGAAAAGATCCACTCAGAGAGTGCTTGCTGCCTCTTCCTCCTTCATATGGGACTTTCATTTTCCAGTCCGCAGATAAAAAACTCCAAGTACCTCTGGGACTTCTGCCTCCAAATGCAGAACATCGTGGGAAACTGAGTTTTACACAACAGCTTTGCTCCTGTAAGAAGTGGTAAGTGAATTTCAGGCTGAACAATCCTATGGTGACCCTTTTCAAACAGTGCATATTGACGTGGCATCAGTGGGGTACACACAGGAAACAGACCTGATTTCAACTTTCTCTGAATGAAGTCATTCCTAGATCAAGGTTCTCCTCAGTTTCTGTGATGGGTAGTGACTGGCACTAATGAAGTTTTCAGGGACTTCGAACACTAGGAAACAAGACACTGCAAGAAATGCCTTGGATGGCAGAGCATCCTTTTATGATTATACTATATCCTATCAACATTAATACGAGGAGGTCCAAGACTTCATAGCTACAAGTATCCAAAACACTCTACACATGATGTCACATCACTCCCGAGTCACATCTCCTTTGAGTCTCAGAGTCCCAGAACAAGGCTATCTTTATGGGCTGAGGACATAATGATTCAAAGAACAGCTCCGAGTACCAGAAATGTCTTTATCTGGTAGACACATTCCATGCTTTGGAGGCTCTTACACTGTCCTTGGGAATATGCAGGAGTCACAGAAAATGACAAAAGAAATAGGTGGGAGTCCAGGTTGGGCATGGTAGGGTGGGGTGGGCTTAAGACAGATGGCTTTTTCAGCAAGGTTAGCTGGGAACACGGATGGAGAACGCTACAAAAGCCACACAGCTACCCCAGCATAAGCCAGCCTAAAGGACAGAGGAGGGGAAGCAGAAGCGAGCAAATGCAGTAAGAGTTTACAGAACTGAAGGCCCTGGCACGAACAGCTGTGAAACCACAATGGTTAACAGCAGACAGGCCGGAACACTGGCCGAGGGCTCACGCGGACACACTCTTAGCTCCATCGCTGCCAGCTGCAGCTTCCTGAGCCGGTCACTCACATGCTCCTGTCCTGCTTCCTCACCTGTAAAATGAAGCAGTTAGATGATCTCCTAAACCTCTTTCAGTTCTAAATTTGAGGCAAGCAGCAATGTGGATGAGTCAGCTATATCGAGGCCCCACCTCCACTCCAGAGGGAGGCCAATCCTACACCAGGCCCCACAAGACAGAACTGGAGACCCCAACTCAGGCTAGGACCACAGGTGTGCTCTAATCCACATGGCCTGGGAAAGCCCCAGCTTCTCCCAAATAGACCTAAACCACAGGAGCCATGCTCTAGCGGCCCTGCATCTCCAAAGCAAGCTGAAGACGACCTGCAGAGAATTCAAAACCAGCTCTAAGCCAGAGTTCAACACCAACTTTGCCTTTTGCCAGTAACTCCTCTGCAGAGAGCTGAAGCATCGAGGAAAGCAGAAGTACAGACATGAAAAAAAGACAAAGACAATGAACGACAATGACAAGTTCACAGAACACAGATTTGCATGTTTATTTTCTGTCTTCCTCCAACAGAACCTGAATCCTGTGAACTGAACCTCATCTGGGTTGTGCTACTATTATATCCCTGAGACCCAGCAGAATGCCCTGTGAGCGGGATGCCTTTGGTAATTATTTGTTGAATGAATAAAAGGGCACGTGATGAAAACAGGTAAAAAGGTTTTCTCTAACTTGTAGTCATTTACTGTACACCAGCTATGATGTCTGCTGATACTAATCCACATATACCTACAGAGATCTAGAGAAAAAAATCCACCGATGTATCTATCATTCTGAGCTCCCTCTACAGCAGCAAAAAGGCAAAGTGGCTCTTCAGGACTTGTGATACAGGAAAAGGTCAGGAGCAAAATGAGAAGTCAAAAATTGGATTGAGTCTGTTCCCCCACAGGCAAGATGGGTAAGATATGAAAATAAAATAAATTCCATATTCTCTCTAGCCCTGGGAATCTAATCTGATAGGCAGTGGGTAAGTAGGGTGCCCTACCAGAATGTACAGACTGAAACAGTCTTACCTTTGCATTTCTATGAAGATCTTTGGATGGATGGTGTTTGCTAAGCTTTTTCCAAACCAAATAAATGACTTTTTGGTAGGACAAGGAGAACTCTTCATTAATTTTCCAAATAAAAATATCTTGCAGGGGCTCCTGGGTGGCTCAGTGGTTTAAAGCCTCTGCCCTCGGCTCAGGTCATGATCTCAGGGTCCCGAGATTGAGCCCTACATTGGGCTCTCTGCTTGGCGGCGAGCCTGCTTCCTTCTCTCTCCCTCTCTGCCTGCCTCTCTGCCTACTTGTGATCTCTGTCAAATAAGTAAAATCTTTAAGAAAAAAAATATCTTGCAGGTTTTAAGTAAGAATCATGCATATAGGACACCTGGGTGGCTCAGTCGGTTAAGCCGCTGCCTTCAGCTCAGGTTGTGATCCCAGGGTCCTGGGATCGAGTCCCACATCGGGCTCCTTGCTCGGCGGGGAGCCTGCTTCTCTCTCTGCCTCTGCCTGCCACTCTGCCTGCTTGCGTGTGCGCTCTCTCTCTTTCTGACAAATAAATAAATAAAATATTTTAAGAAAAAAAAAAAGAATCATGCATATAAAAAAGTTTAACTACAAGATGTTCTTCTATGGTGTCATTCTCTTAAAATAGAACCCTCCTAAAATCTCCTAAAAATAAGTCTGCATAGTTTCATTTCATTTTCTAAGAAGGAGATAAACATATCAAAACAAACACTTAGCTTCTTTCTTAAAGAGTCTCTCTGCTATATAGGGCTCACAGATCAAAGTTAAAAAAGGCCAATTTCTTCACTTCATAGGTCAATGACACAGCTTTGAAAAAGAGGAAAAACAGTCCCCCTAGTGTACTGCCGCTGTACGAAGAGGAAGTCTATTCGTTGAGAATCACTGACGAAGACAGTACTGCCAAAGGAAATTACAAAACAGCATTTTGGCAACATAGGCCAAGCAGAAGACAGATTCCTTACACACGACCATAACGGGCCCTTTGGTAAGTTACTCTAAAAGGTGACTGAGGCCAAAATTACAAGCCAACATGGAATTACCACAATCTTGTCGTTTTGAAATTTTAAAGACATATTTTTTAAAATCAAAGTTGGAGTTAAAATAACATTTTCTTAATCCAGTATTGTTGGGAAGGAACTGGATGCATTTAATCTAAAGAACAGCGAACATCAGGCATTACGTGGCAGGGGGCCCTCATCTTTTTACCCTGGGGAGAAGCTGTAAGAGCACACATTCTCACACGAAAGAAGACATTGTCTCTTGCCGAATTACCCTCCACAGGAGCAGCAGCAGAAGTCGTCACACGCACGAGAGCCTACATTTGTGAAATTGTGAGAAACAGCACAGAAACTCAGGCCTGCCTCATGTAATCGTGTCCTAATCCCCTGGGAAATGCAGGTGTGTGGGTGTGAGGAGATGGAGAGAGATAAATAAGCCTTAACAGGTAAACCCTGGAATCCTAGAGGTCTGCCCCACAACGGGAGGAACCGAGAGACTGTACAGAGCAGTTTAATTAGGGGTGGTGCAGTGCAAATAAGCTTAATCTGAATTAAAGGAAATGTAACCTTTTCCCCTCTTAACCACATCTGACTCTTCATTTCTACTTTAATGCCTGAGGTAAGGGAATCTGTGAGATAGCCATCACCTCTCTCTGGCACAATATGTATCCGACAAACCTAAGTGAACCAAGAACTTCCTCCTTTTGTTAAAACGCTATCTTTTCTGCCCCTTTTATCACTTCATAGTTCCTAAGTACAGTATTGACAGAGGGGATGGCTATACAAATGTGATAAACTCGATCAGGCTCCATCCATATTCCTCTTTCTGATGCTAAACTAATAACCAAGACATTTTTAGACTGAGAAGCAAATACGCTTTTCAGGAAAGCATATTCCACTTATGTAAGACTATCTGTTTACTTAGTAAAAAAAAAACAACAAAACAAAAAAACGTTAAAAAAAACTGGTCAATTTAAAGAGGAAAACAGTGTGATAAAGAAAAAAAATCTCCAGAACTACAGCTAAATACTTAACTAGCTGTGTGATCTTAGAAAAGTCCTTAACTTGAAGAACCAGATTCTTCACCTATAAAATAAGAGAGCTGAAATATCTCACAAACCTCATCCTGGCTGAACGTCAGAATCACCTGAGAAACTTAAAAAACAAAAATAAAAAAGAAACACCAATGCTAAGCCCCAGACCCACCCAATTAAAACCAATTTTCTACTGGGGCACCTGGGTGGCTCAGTGGGTTAAGGCCTCTGCCTTCAGCTCAGGTCATGATCCCGGGCTCCTGGGATCGAGCCCCGAATCGGGCTCTCTGCTCAGCGGGGAGCCTGCTTCCCCACCCCCCCCTCTGCCTACTTGTGATCTCTGTCAAATAAATAAATAAAATCTTTAAAAAAAATGTTTTTTAAATAAAATAAAAATAAATAAGACCAATTTTCTACATATTGAAAGTTTTTTAAAAAGCTCCCAGGTGATCCAAATTATGCAACCAAGGCCTCAAAACACTAGTCCTTATTCTGATCCCCAAGGCCTCTTTTCTAATTCTTTTATCCTCTAATCTTAGGGTGATAATTCTGGTGACAGGATCTCATAATGTAAAAGCCCAAAAAGCCACAAAAGAAGTAAGGCCTAAACCCTGCATACCGTTGTGCACACATTGTGCACACAGTGTAACATTGTGCACACAGGACTAAGAGAGGTAAACCTGAATTCTAGACATTTTTAGAAGTTAAAAACCCTAATGCATAACTCAGAATGAAAGTAGTGTGGTTTAAATGCACATGCATGCTCTCAAAATGACTAATCATGATAGGAATCAACTCCTGAAACTTGGACGCATGGAAATGGGTCACAATTAGCTCCTGACCTCTCCCTTTTCCCTCTTCTTCCACCCCCACTAAACCACAAGCACAAAAAAGGCTGGCTATTAGTCATAATCGGAATATGAAACCAGCCCCAGTTTCAAAGGGCTTTCTTCATCATCAAAGATTTGGAAGTTCCTGCATGGGTGCATCTTTTTATGAAGGTCATCTTACAAAAACTCTTTAACTAAATTATATCACCACAGTCTTCAAAGATTAGCTGCCATGTGATACTGAGAAATAAAACTGATGTAAAACCTTAAAGTAAAAATAATTTTCCTTACATAAAATAAAAAATTTACTTTATATCCCGTACTAAGCATACTAAGGCTTGAGTTTTCAACCTACAGTATTTCATAAGTTTTAAGGAGAGATGAAAATGGGAACTAATTTAACACTGTGTGTTGACTATACGTCAACCAAAAAAAAAAAAAAAAAGAGAGAGAGAGAAATGAGATAGCAGAGAAGGAAAAAGAAACCATGAGACCAAAAAAAAGGTTAAGGACATAAAACCACAAAATTTAGGACTAGGCCCAAAGTCTCTATTGCAAGTCCTACTAGCTACATGAAAATACAATTAACCAAATCACAATTCATGGCTACTTTTGGTAATACTACTTTCCGACCTAAATCATTTAAAAAAAAAAAAATCAAATGCTATTAAGCGGTTACTCTCTTTAACTACAATAACAAGAGATGTTATTTGTGGGATTAAACTACTTGTGTCAACTTAAAAATCAAAGGAAAAGTGAAAACCCTTCCAACATTAAATTACTTTTAACTTAATGTTGGAAGGGTTATCTAACTAACTTTTAACTAGCAGATTCTCTGCACCAAACTCAAAATACACAGGACTAATTTCAAGTTGAGAAATATGAAAAATATTCCAAACTCCTATATCCATTTTCTTAGACCCTGAGCTTCACCCCTTCCTGGCACTGTACCCTGGTATTAACCCTTGCTATTCACTTGGAAACTCAGTTTTAAAAGATATCACAGTAGCACTGCTTTGAAAAGGAATTCACGCTCAAGCTTTCTGTAAATGGCCCTCATATCACACAACTGGCATTCCTTTGCAAAGCTATAAAATTAAATCAAAGGTAAGATTCATAATGTCAGTTGTTTAAGAAGACAGATATGTGGAATAACTTCAAAGCATACGTTTTGCTTTTAAAGTATCTCAACAAGTCCTCTCCAATAGAAGCCATAAGAAATTTGAAGAAAAAAAAAAAACCAACAACAAAGCAGATA
Organism: Mellivora capensis; assembly: GCA_004024625.1. NCBI lineage: Eukaryota > Metazoa > Chordata > Mammalia > Carnivora > Mustelidae > Mellivora > Mellivora capensis. The sequence continues at coordinate 127,715 of PISX010001901.1, read as the reverse complement.
CTTTGTTTGCAAGTTTTTTTTTTTTTAAAGCAAATTAAAACTCTGAGGATTTGGGCAGGGGGCAGGGGGGAGAATGGATAAGCCTCGTGATGGGTATTAAGGAGGGCACCTACTGCACTCAAACACTGGGTGTTATACACAAACAATGAATCGTGGAACACCACATCAAAAACTAATGATGTACTGTATGGTGACTAACATAATAAAAAAATTTAAATTAAATAAAGCAAATTAAAACGCAACACACTAAATTCTCTAAGTTTTGTTTTTTTTTTTTTTAAATATAAGTTCCTGTGTTCCAGTTCTCCACCAAGATTAAACTGTTCTTTCTGTAAACACCTACTGGAACCCAGGGAGATGCAGGGCTCCTCCAAAAACCCTGAAGGAAAGGACTGAATGAAGAAGGAACTACCTAATTAAAAAAAAAAAAAAAAGATAACTTGCAAATAGAAGCAACTGAGCAACTGATTAAGCCCTATGTGTCTCCAACTGTACAGGACCCCTCTGCCTGGTACAGACAGGTTCATGTCTTGGGGAAAGAGGCCAGGAGGATGAGGTGCAGGAAGAGCACAGCAGCTGGGCATCAGCAGCCCAGCAGGGGCACAGGAGTTAATCTGTTTGGATGCCCAACTGCAGGAAGTCATTACATCATAGGCCTTTCCACACCTCTCTCCCTACCACGTGTCCAGTGCCCCAAGAGGCTGAAAAGGAACAGTAGAGAGCCTCTCTTCTGGTTCACTTGTAGGTAGAAGCCATTACGGCCCTGCCCTGACACCACACCTCCCTGCCAAGGGCCGAGGTGAAGCTCCAGACCTCAGTCCTCCACACCTGGACCCGGCCTCAAACCGCGCCAGAGTCCAAGCCTCAAGGAGAGCAGCAGGTGTGGCTGGTCCGCCTGGAGGCCGCAGGGCTGGCCCTGCTCCAGGGCTCAGAACATCTCGAGTTCGGGAGGCTTACTGGAGAAACATCTCTAAGGAATAAAGGTGTCAACACAGGCAAGGAAAGACATTCATCCAGGAAAAGGTTTAGAAGCACTGCTTTTTCTAATGGGATCGGTGTGCCTGTGGGAACTAACACCCACAAGCCAGAAACTTCGACGCAAGGGTTTTCATCCAGCTAGTGACAACGACCATGCTCTGTAACCGACTGGAAACCACAGATCCAACCCCTCCTCCGGGTACCACGTCCCAAGCACTCCCCCACATCCTCTCACTGCACCCGCAAAGCCCTTCCCGCATTCCCACTACGGCTGATTTCTACTTTGAAGTTGGCGGAAGACCTACCTCGTCTGTGTTGTCCCGGGAATCCAGCAAATGCACTCCCGTCCGCCAGTCCTTCGCCGGTATCCCTCGCCCTCTCTCCTCACCTGGCCATGCCCGAGGCTTCCTCGGAAGCCTCTTTTCCCCGCCCTACCCTCCGCGGCCGACCCCAGCTTCCCCTCCTCTGGGGGTCACAGAGATCCCCCGAAACCTCACAGCGGAGGCTCTCGGTGCCAACCCCTCTCCCCAGCGCCCGCAGGCGCGCTCGGATGAATCGAAGGCGCGTCTCGCACTGCGCAGGAGGCCCGGCGGGTCCGGCCGCCCGCCCGAGGTGGGTACGCACCTTCCACCCCGCAGAGCTGTTGCTGTCACCCTTATCCTTGAAGTAGGGCACGCAGCGCACCATCCACTCGTAGATCTGGGACAGAGTGAGCCGTTTGTCCGGCGAGCTCTCGATGGCGCGAGTGATCAGGTCGGCGTAGGACAGGTTCCCCCAGGCGTTCCGCCGCGACGAGCATTTCCTCGGCTGCCCGGAGCCCCCAGCCGCCCCCGGCTGCGGCGGCGGCAGTGGCTGCTGAGGCTGCAGCGGCGTCTGCGTCCCCCCGCTCAGCGCGCCTGCCGCGGGGGCTGGCCCGGAGCCGGGGTCCTGCCCTCCGGGAGCCAGCAACCGGGCCGAGTCTTCAAGGAGCAACCCGGAGCCCAGCGCGCCGCTCCCGCCGCCGCCGATCGCCATGGCCGAACCGGCCCTACCGCTGCCGTCCTCGTCGTCTTCGTCGTCCTCCTCTTCGGGGATCATGGAATCGGCGGCCGTCTCCCCCGAGGGTTTGGCCGGGCTCCCCTGGAGCTCTGGCCTCTGCAGGGGCCACGTACAGGAGCGCGGCCGGCTCTGGGGCTCGAACTCCGGGTCCAGCTCCACGTCGAGCGGAGAGAGCGCGGCCGGGGAGGCCGGTGCCTCTGCCATCTTCGCCGCCCGCCCGCGGCTCGGGCTCTCGCGCTCTCCTCTCGCGCCGGGGCGGGGTGCGGCGGGGGAGGGACGGGGGCGCCGCGAAGGCTCGGGCTCCCAGGAGTCGCTGCCGCTACTGCCGCCGCCTGGGGAAGCACGAGAGAAGGAGAGTTGGTTATCCCGGGCTGGAGCCCAGTCCTCCGCGACTCCGCGCCCGCCGCCGCCGTTTCTCGGCCGCACGGCGCCCGCCTCCCAGAAACAAGCAGACCTGGAGACGTGCGTCCCGCGAACCTGGCGCCGCAGACACCGCCCCCTGGCCAGGCCTCGGGGGAGCCGGGAGCGAATCGACGGGCTCGCACGGGGCAGCCCCCTCCCCCCCGCCGCCGGGGCCGCCCGATCTGCAGGTCCCTCCTGGGCTAGGTGGCTGGGCGGGGAAGAAGGGGGAGGGGCGGGGGCGGGGGGAGGGGCGCGAGCCGCGCCTTTAAAGCGGGCAGCGGCCCGAGCTGGCGCAGTCGAGCCGCGGTCGGAGCCCAGGCGGGCGTGCGTTTGTTTATGTTTCGCTCGGGCCCGCTCAAGTGCCTCCCGCGGCGCCGCAGCCAAAGTCTGTGGCGTCTTCCGCTCTTCTCCTGGTCCCCGGCGCTGCCGCCTCCGCGCCCCCTTGTACCCCCTTCTCCCCGCCGAGGGGCCCGAGTCCGGGGACAGCGCGGGCAGCCCCCTTCTCCCCTCTTCGCCCGCGGGCCAGGAGGACGAACGTAGGTCCGAGCGCGGACTGGCTCCTGTCACTTCCAGAAAAAAAAAAAAAAAACACAAGACGGGAAGCAGGGGGGCAACCAGCGCGACGGGTGTTTGCAAAGGGCCGAGCCAAGCAGGAACGACCACTTTGGGGGTCTGTGTGGTTTATTTGCCCGCAGGCGCTGTACCCTCCACCCCCTTCCCAGGAAAGGACGGGGGGAGGGGGCAAGTCGGAACATAAATCTTCCAACAGGTCAGGAAGCGCCAAGACTGCCGGGCTACCAGAAAACCCGGACCAGCACGTTCATCACCTCCTTGCTCCCGCTGCTGCCATCTTGACAGTTTTCCCCCCTTCACTCAAGTCCTTTAAAAATACTAACGGGAGGGAAGGGGGGCGCGCACACCGAGTCACGGGGAGGGAAAAGGGAAGCGCCTGGCCCAGCTCGGAAGCAGATCCGGAGTCACCGGGAAGGCGACCGCCCCGCTGCACAGCTCGGGCGCCTACCTCAGTTCCTTCCCTTCAGGGACGAGGGGGGAGGACGCACAATTCTGCGCGGACCCGGGGCACGGCGAGGAGGGGGCGCGCAACCTCGGCGAAGGAGAGGCGCTCCGGCCGCCGCCGCAGCCCGCCTGAGGAAACGCCTGTCAGCCTGCGCGCCGCCGCCTTCCACATTCCTCCTCCTCTCTTCCACGAGCAGGGCGGCCGCGGCAGCAGCACAAAGTTATAGACACACGCAGGGTGCCTCAACCTAGGCTGACGGCGGGCGGGCGGGCGGGTCCCCGCCCAGGGGGAGGGCTGGGCGGCAGACCCGGGTGTGCTGTGTGCGTGTGCGTGTGCGTGTGCGTGTGTGTGTGTGTGTATGTGGGCTCGCGCGCGCGCCTGCGCCGCCGGGCTCCGCGGGACTGCGGGCGTGGGTGTCAGGGAGCGCGCGGCGGGCCGGGACCAGGCGGGCTCCCGCAGCCGTCCCCGCCGTGCTCCCCTCCCTCCCGAGGGCCTCGACGACAACAAAGCGCGGCGCTGGCCTAAGAGAAGAGGGAGGGGGGAGCAGAGACCCAAACGCTCCTTGAGCGCAGTCGCGTGGCCTCTCAGACTCCGGGAAGGGCGCCTGGTACCGGGGGTCCCCGGCGGGCGCGTCCGTCCCCCGGGCTCTGGGCCCGCCCTTGGTGTCCAGTTCCCGGTTAGAATCGGACACCAGGTAACACGCGAGATAAGATGCTGACCGCAGGTCGCAGGGATTACCACGGCGTGGAAATATAAGCGAAAATGTTGGTGCCTTACAGGACTTCGATAAACTGATCCCTTCAGATTTGATCGGGCACCGAGAGGTCTGCAGCCGAGTCTCTTACCTAGGACGCCCGACGCAGTGGTCCACTCTCCAGGGATTTCACGGCAGAGGAGGGGAGAAGTGTAACTAACTCAGGAGAAATGCAAATTATTCCCCATTCCTAAACGCAACAGCAGATTTTGAACAATTATGAATGGGAAATAATTTGATTCTAACTTGTAAATGACTTCAGAACGGCTACTTGTGCATTTTTGAGTTTTTTTGTGCATTTTTGAGTTTTTTTAAAAAAGATATTTCTTTAGGTTTAGACAAGCATCTTATCTTGTCAGTGCCTAAATTGTTCATTTGTGCGATAAGAATGCACTACCTGCGACACGCACATCAAAATTCGATCCACTTTGGTTCATGAATACCTTTTTCCCCCCTCTTTTCTTAAATCCTTCTAAGTCACTGGTGATATCTCAGAATCTAAAGCTCTCTCCTCAACAACCCAATACACAAAAAGGTCCAACCCAGGGTACTCGGGAGTCCGCCCACCCAGCGGACTCCAGGCTCCGGGCTTTGCGCAGGGCCCGTCACTCAAGTGACGTGAAGCCCCGCCCCTGCACCAAGCTAGTTCGACGCGTACAAACAGATGATGTCATTGTATCCACACGCGCGTGACCGGGGTGCTCTGCGCCGCGTCCCCATTCGCTGCGCCGCCTACTCGTCAAACCACGCCGCGCGCTGACTGGCCGCGGCCACCAGTTTCCAGGCCCCAGACACCCCTCTCCGCCCCCCGCCCCCGCCTCCCAGCAAATAATAAACAATCGAGTAAAATTCTAGGGAAGAAAGGAGGGGAGGGAGGAGAGGAGAAAGAGACTCGAGCGACCCAGAAACCAATCCTCCGCGCGCTGAGGGAGAGTCCAAAGGAGGGGTACTTGAGAAGACAGGGGAGGGGAGAAGGGGAGCCGACCTGGGGCGATGGGTCCTGCCGCGCTGTGGCGGTGTCGGGGGAGGAAAGTTGGAGAGCACCCTGCGGGGCGCGCCTGGCAGAGCGGAGGGACGCTAGGGCCCGGGAGCGGCAGGACTCCAGGCTTCGGGGCGGTGCGCGGCCGTCCAAGGGGGTGGAAAGCGAGCAACGCTGGAGCGGCGCGGGCGGAGCCGGCAGACACGTGCGGGAGGAGGGCGGGCGCGCGCCGTACTGGCTCGCCCGGGGCGCGCGGTGCGGTAGCCGCGCGCGCTTGTTTACCAGCGCACGTGGGTGTTATTTTTAAATGGAATGTTGTGCTGGCCGCGCGGCTGAGTGGAGGACGCGTGGGGCCGCCCGCGCTGGCTGGGGGACGCGGCAGGCCCGCGCAGAGGCCTCTCCCGGCTCTGCCCACGGGCCAGCCAGGCTGTCCCCAGTTCGGGCTTCCGTCGCCGCGGCTGGCTCGGCCCTGGGAACCTAATGGCGAGTTTCGCGCGCTGCCAAAGCCTCTGCGGAGATGTCGCGTCTCCGCCGCGGAAAGCTGCCTTTTTTAAGCCAGGTTTCGGCTCCCTCATTCACATTCCGGGAACAAAGCCACCTACCTTCTCTTCGCCCTGGAGGCCAGGCGAGGCCGGGCTCCGCGGCCAGTTTCCAGAGCCAATTTCACACGCTCACATACTCCGTGGCACACTATACCCCGGCCGCGAGGTAGACTGCTATCATCTTGCGTAGTTTGTGACCTCGATACCTGGCTCAGAACGTCCCCAGCCCTTTGTGCGCCTGTCACTTGGGCATACAGTTCTGCCAAGTACAACGTTTTTGCTACCTCGGCTTGTCTTTGGAGGGGAACTCTGGGAAAGGGGGCTCTGACCGCTTGCTGGGGTTGCTCCTATGCTTGCTCTCCTCTCCTCTCATTGTGGGTCTGCCCTTCGGAGGAGCCCTGAGTTTGCATATGGTTTATAGCATGGCAATGTGGATGTTGATACAGGACCACAACACTGAACTACAGGTGTCCATGGGCGGGGGGGGGGGGGGGGGGGGGGGGGGGGGGGGGGGGGGGGGGGGGGGGGGGGGGAGATTCGGGTTCGAAGTGCACGGGGCAGGAGGGGGTATAGGGGTGCCTTTGGGCATATTATTGGGAGTCGAGTTCAGGTTTGCGGGAGGAGCCCTAAGGGCCACATCACCCAGTGCTTTGCACCTTGATACAGCATAAAATCCAGAGAACTTTCTGTTGCTCCTTCTTAATGTTTATAACCCACTATAAAAGAAACGCTTTTTCCTCCCTGAATGTAAGCAATCTTTTGTCGTTAAAATACGTGCAGATTTAGAAAGAATGTGTTTACAGTGGCTGGGCTCTCAGCCATTAGATTTTTACTATAAACCTGTTGAGTGTCCATTTACAGAATGCATATCCCAAGGGCATTCAAAAAAAAATAGAAGTGTTAAAGATTCAGTTGGTTAATTGAGCTCCTTGTAACCCTTTGGTGAGGAATGGGGGTTGGGGACATGATAGAGCTATGTCTCTCAAAGAGCTTACAGTCGTGGCTGGATAGACATCAAAAAGTTCAGTATTTCAGGAGTTGAAAAGCAGTACAAGACAAAAACACAAGAGATCCTGCATAGTGTTGGGTAAATTTCAAATGGATTGGAGGATCTTAACTTCAAATGGAAGAACAACAACGACAACAAAACCTTCAAATGGCAATGACTATAAGCATTCAGCTTGGTAAATGTGCATCATACCCAGAAAGTTTATACCTTTGTAATTTGTCCCTGTGGGCAAATCTTTGAAAACTGAGGTTGAACCTCAGTAATTGATTTATTTTAGCCTGAAGTTGCTTTGACCTTTGCTTTCCCCTCCAAGGCCTCCATGGTCCTTCATTTCTTCCATCCACCATTTTTTTCTCTAAACTTTTTAGTACATACAATGTCCAACTTAAGATAGTTCAATTTAGGATTTTAGGATTTTTCGACACTACAGTGGTGTGGAACTGATTCACATTCAGTAGAAACCCTACTTCAAATTTTGAATGTTAATCTATGCTCCCCTACCCTGCCCCCACCCCCACAGCTCCTAGTCAACCACCTGATCCCAGGTGTTTAAAACCGATGTACTTATAACCATTCTGTACCCATACAGTCATTCCGTGTTTGCTTTCAGTACAGTGTTCAATAAATTATGAGATAATCAACACTTGATTATAAAATAGGGTTTGTGTTAGGTGATTAGGCCCAACTGTAGGCTAATATAAATGTTGTGAGTGTGTTTAAGGTAGGCTAGGCTAATCTATGATGTTTGGTAGGTTAGGTGTGCTAAATACTTTCTCAACAATATTTTCAACATACACTGTTTTTCTTTTTAAGGACATAACCCTATCATGATAAGTCAAGGAAGAGGGGCGCCTGGGTGGCTCAGTCATTAAGCATTGCTTCCAGCTCCTGTCATGATCCCAAGGTCCTGGGATGGAGCCCTGCATCTGGTTCCTCCCACTCCCCCTGCTTGTGTTCCTGCTCTCGCTGTCTCTCTCTTGTTGTCAAATAAATAAATAAAACCTTTAAAGAAAAATAATAAGTCAAGGAAGATCTGTATAGGAAAGCTGAGTAAGTTAACAGTTGTTGATCGAGAAGGAATGCCAGCATTATCTTTGTGGGAGAATTTTTAATCAAAACTTTCCTCATTTCTTAATTCACTTCTTGTTAATTTTTACAAATGACTTAAGGTGGTGATTGTCCACTTCATTTTGTTTTGTTTTTTAAGTTTGGGGGAGCCTGGGTGGCTCAGTTGATCCGTCTGCCTTCAGCTCAGGTCATGATCCTAGCATTCTGAAATGGAGCCCCAAGTTGGGATCCCTGCTCAACGGGGAGTCTGCTTCTCCCTCTGCCCCTCATGCTCACTTGTGCTCTCTCTCTCAAATAAGCCTTTAAATTTTTTTTTTAACCTGAGTAAGCTAATTAAATTCACCATTTCCAACATTTAATTGTGAGACAATTGGAGCTCCACCTCTAAGGGGCCACCACTAAGCACCTGCATCCTTGCCCTATCCTCCCCTCACCTAGGTCAGCTACATACTTCCTGACCCCAGAGCCTAAATAAATACTAGGGACTGAGCATGCTGCCTGCCAAAAAAGTGCTCATTTCCCTCCATGACTGACTTCTACATCCATCACAACAATGAAGAGTGAAAACAAATACAACATAAGCCTCCAAAAAATTTGTGAGCCAGCTGGCAAGAAAGGATCCCCAATATTCAGGTCTATAGCTGCTCCCCACCCTTTGTGTGACACCCCCATTAGTCCCTTCCTCTACCTCCCCATTCTTCTGCAAACTACTCACGGGAAGAACGTATTGAATACTATATACTAAAGAGCTTGAACTTGGCTTGTCTTTAAGGGTGTTAAGGAGATAGTAGGCCCAAAATGGAGTTACTTATGCTAAGTCCCACATCAACAAACCAAGACTTCATACCTAACCTAACTGCAGTGTCAACACCCACCCCATCCCACCCCCAGAAATATAACCCTTAACCAGTCAGCATGGAATTACCTGGTCAGTACTGATGAGATAACCAACCTGATGGACTCTTGTCTAGTCCCCTTAGGAAGGCAACCTTGCCTGAAACAAATGCATTCTTTTCTAGTGATTTCCGTTGTCCACTCCCCTTCCACTCTTAAAAACCTTTCCTTCTCTACTGCTTGGTGGAGCTCCTTCCTATTGCCAGATAGGATGCTGCTTAATTCATGAATGGTTTAACCAAGCCAATTGGATCTTCAAATTTATTCCACTGAATTTTTGTTATTTACCAGGGCATCATTTGAGGCAGGTTTCATCACCACTCTCCCAAGAATCTATGGAGCCCCTGTCCTCTCTCCTCCTCTTTGCCTTCTTCAGGTATGACCTATCCCTATCCCGGCAGAGCTTCCCAGTCATTACAGCAACTGTCCTAGGATTCATTTGGAGGACAATACGTGTGTTTACAGCAGGTAAGAAGTGGGGGGGTCCAAAAAAGATTGAAGATTTACCTTGAAAGGGAATTGCATAGGGAAGAGAAAATGGAAAGGATTCTCTGTTTGGGTATTATAAAGTAATGATGATAGCTAACCTTTGTTTGTCCCTTCCGGGCCCTGAACTAAACACTTTATTTGCAGGACTTAAGCCCTATATCTGCCCTCTCATCGGAGGCAGATACAGTAATGCTAAATGGCATGGGGTTTAAGAATTCAGACTCTGAGGTCAAGTCTGATCCCCTCACTTCCCAGCTATGTGACTTGAGCTGTTATTTAACTCTTGGCCTCAGTTCCTCATTCGTCAAATGAGAATAATACTTCTGGGGGTTGTTGGAAAGATTTATGTTAAATGAGATGAAGCTAAAGCATTTAGGCTTAGAACACTGGGAAGGGTTGAGTTTTAATAAGTGAAGCTCAGGCTCCATCTTGGACCAACTGAATCAGAATCTTTCAGGTGTCAATTTTTTTTTTTTTTAATGTTTGCCAAGGCAGTGAAACTAAACCAAACTAAAGTTCACTAAGGCAGTGAAAATCAAGAACACTGAATGAGGTCTCTTCTTTATACACCAGTCTTTGCCCTCCTCTATGACTATTGGCTTCTGCTCAAGAACGATGACACCATCATTAAGTATGCACAAAGGGGGCAGGTCCCATACCCATAACATCTCAGTTTGTCTCTAGAACAACCTGCCCCATCAGGAACCATCCCTCTCATTTCACATAATTTTGCCCTGGGTCACACAGTGAGTGGCAGGCCTAGAATGTGAACCAAATGTGCTCCTTCTCCAGCCCCACAGTGCTTTTCCAGCAGGATTTTCCTATGTAGGCCCTTTAACCTAGAGAAACAAAGCTGGAACCAGACAAAGAAACACAACCCCAAGGACTAACTCAACCAACCCAAAGCTGGTATTTAGACAAATCTACATCTATCAGGTTGTCTTCTTGGATTTCTTACGTGTTTTTAAGTTTTTGAATCAATTGGCAACATTTGAAAAGGAGGCCATTTCACCTGAAAGTCAGATTTCTCAGTCTTCTTGAAAAATAAGATCTGGTAACATGTGCCAATACTTAGCTGCCATGTGCTCTTCAGTTCACCTCTTCATCACCAGGCCCTCTTCATGCATGTCTCCCGATGGACCACTAGCCATTGGACTTAGCCTCCCTAACTTGTATCTTCTACTTCTGCAGGCCATGGCGGGATTGGCTCATTGCAGCTCGTGAGAAACGACTGTGCTCGTCCCTTCCCAACTCTCCGTTCAGTGAATCAAATTGGTTACTTGAAACCGACTGCTGTGGGAGTTGTCACCCCCACAGAAATTGGCAAATGCTAACAATCAAGTCTTTTGTGGGTTTGGTTTGTTTTCTTTCTCCTGGGGGTCAGTTTGCTAGCACACCATAGCACATCCACTCAGCCACTGTCCGGTGTTCTGAAGACAAAGATTTGTTCTGAATAGAAAGTGAATGGAACAGAAGCATTTGAGAAACGACTTCAATCCTGCTAAGCAATTGATTATACATCATCAAACCTTTTCTCTTTCTTTAAGATTTATTTATTTTAGGGGCGCCTGGGTGGCTCAGTCACTAAGCGTTTGCCTTCAGCTCAGGTCATGATCCCAGGGTCTTGGGATGGAGCCTCGCCTCGGGCTCCCTGCTCAGCGGGAGCACTGTCCCACTCCCCCACCCTGTTTGTGTACCTTCTCTCACTGTCTCTCTCTCTCTGGAAAGTAAATAAATAAAATCTTTAAAAAAAAAAAGATTTATTTATTTTAGAGAGAAAGAGTGAGCCCTGGAGCAAAGGGAAGAGCAGAGGGAGAGGGAGAGCATCTCCAGCAGACTCCCGACTGAGCGAGGAGCCTGACATAGGGCTGGACCCTGAGATCATGACCTGAGGTTAAATCAAGAGTCAGATGCCTAACTGACAGAGCCACCCAGGTACCCACTAGATTTACTTTTAAAGTACTTCAAATTAATATGTGAAGTAGATACCCAGAACAAACCTTTTGATGAGAACCAAAGTTGGATATGATTTTTTACTATTTTTTTAAATGACTCGAGCTGGCAAGAAAGTGAGGATAAAACAAAGTTAAGGTAGGACCCCTAATAAGTGAGCAAACTCCTGGAAAATTTATCAAACTGCAGTGTCCTTGAACTTCCACATTGATAGGTGTGCAGTGATGGAAACACAGAAGATAAACCCTCAAGCCTACCCAAGATCATAAGCAAAGTAAGAACCTATCCCAATTTAAATTGGCACAGTCACTATGGAACACAGTAAGGAGGTTCCTCAAAACATTAAAAATAGAACAACCATATGATCCAGCAATCTGACTTCTAGAGATCCAAAGGAAATGAAATCACTGTCTCAAAAAGATATCTGCACCCCCAATATTCATTGCAGCATAATTCACAATACCTAAGGCATGTTTCCCAGGCATATAAACAACCTAAGTGTCCACTGAAAGATAAAGGAATGAAGAAGATGTGGCCTATATATGCAATGGAATATTACTCAGCCATAAAAAGAAGGAAATCTTGCCATTTATGACAACATGAATGAAACTCGCAGGCAGTATGCTAAGTGACGTAAATCAGACAGAGAAAGACTGTATTATCTCACATATATGTACAATATTAAAAAAATTCTCCCAATTCATAGAAACAGAGTAGATTGGTGGTTGCCAAGGACTTTTTGTGAAGGAAATGGAGTTGGGGCGCCTGGGTGGCTCAGTCATTAAGCGTCTGCTTTGCACTCAGGTCATGATCCCAGGATACTGGGATCAAGCTCCATGTCTTCTGGCTCCCAGCTGGACAGGGAGCCTGCTTCTCCCTCTCCCACTCCTCCTGCTTGTGTTCCCTCTCTCACTGTCTCTCTCTGTCAAATAAATAAATAAAATCTTTTTTAAAAAGTTGCTTACAGAGAATTTACAATTAAAAAAATAATTTAGGGGTGCCTGGGTGGCTCAGTGGGTTAAAGCCTCTGCCTTTGGCTCAGGTCATGATCCCAGGGTCCTGGGATCGAGCCCCACATCCGGCTCTCTGCTCAGCGGGGAGCCTGCTGCCCCCTCTCTCTGCCTGCCTCTCTGCCTACTTGTGATCACTCTCTCTGTCAAATAAATAAATAAAATCTTTAAAAAACAAATAATTTAAAATTAATTTACAATTAAAAAAGGAAATGGAGGGGTGCCTGGGTGGCTCAGTGAATTAGGCCTCTGCCTTCAGCTCAGGTCATGATCTCAGGGTCCTGGGATCGAGCCCCGCATCGGGCTCTCTGCTCAGCAGAGAGCCTGCTTCCTCCTCTCTCTCTGCCTGCCTCTCTGCTACTTGTGATCTCTGTCTGTCAAATAAATTAAAAAAAAAAAAGGAAACGGAGAGCTGTTGGTCAAAGGATACAAACTTTTAGTCACAAGATAAGTTCTGGGGAGCTGATGTACAGTGTGGTGACTATAGTTAACAGCACTGTATTTTATACTGGGAAGTTGCTGAGAGTAAATGTTCTCACCACAGGCACACAAAAGGGTAACTATGTGAGGTGATGTGTTAACTAACCTAATGTTGATAATCATGGCACAGTGTATGCACGTATCAAGTAATCACACTATACACCTTAAAAAAAAAATGGAATGCTTCCCAAACTTGCATGTAACCTTTGTACACGACCATGCTAATCTCTGCATCATTCTGATTTTACTGTATATGCTGCCAAAGCAAGTACTCACTCATTGTACACCTTAAACTTACACCATGTCACATGTCAATTATGTCTCAATAAAGTTGGGAGAAAATAATTTCATTTACAATAAAATACATTTATTAAAAAAAAAGAACATCTTTCATAAAACTGGGACACCAAAGAACCACAGACAAGATGAAAGTGAAATTGACTTGCTGCGCAGGAGAGGACTCCCGAAATATTTGCCTATATTGATCCTAGTGTTGGATAGAGAAAAACAAAAAGGAGCTATGACTCTTCCTCACGGGTTCATAATTATAGTGTGGTCTGCATGGAAGATTGTGATCTAAATTCAAGATACCATGGAATGTTTAAAACTTAATGAGTCCCAAGATTGGGGTGCTCCGGACACCAGGCAAAACAAACACAAATGTTCTCTAGAGATTTTCTTGAACTTGGGCCCCAAAGAATGCCTACAGATAAAGCTTCAAGAACAGCTTACAACCAGAAAACAAAACAAACAAGGAAGCAAGCCTCCATAAGTAAAAGCAGATAGAAACATTAGGCTCAGATGCACAAAGATTTGGGATATTGGAAGAAGCAGATACAGAAAATAAGTGTGTTTTATGTATTTCAAGAAATAAAAGAGAATGAGAGTCTAAAAAAAAAAAAGCTAAATAGATTTGAAACGAAAGTACTTCTTATTTATTTGTAATTTTTTCTTCCCAAACAGCTTTTAGATCCTGGAAGACATAGGGGCCAGGCTGAATACTTTATATGGTGTGTTTGTCAGTTGAAGGCAGGAAGTACTCAACACCTCTTTTGAACAGTAAGAACTGAGTTTGTGACCGCAGTTTTAAAAATCCTATTGTAAGATCCAACAAATCACTTCTACAGGAAAGGAAGGCATGAAGGCAGAATTAATGCAATCCTGCATTAATCCAGCTGGAGATGGCATTGGGCTCTGTAAGTGGTCCATCCATTCCTTTTCTCATCTTGGGAAAACTAGAGAAGTAAGCCTGGGTCTGTGTCTTCTTGTTAGAAAATCTATTTTAAATATCTAGTAATTGGAATCTTAAATACAAATTACTTTAAAATATTGATGCAGGGATGGCTGGTGGCTCAGTCAGTTAACCACCTGCCTTCCAGTCAGGTCATGATCCCAGGGTCCTGGGATGGAGCCCCACATGAGGCTCCCTGCTCAGCAGAGCGTCTGCTTCTCCCTCTCCTTCTGCCTGCCACTCCCCTGCTTGTGCTCTCTCTCTCTCCCTCTGAGATAAATAAATAAAACCTTAAAAGAAATAAAAAATAAAATATTGATGTGGTACTTTAAAGGAATCAAGGCCGTACGGAACCATTCATTACCCTTCAGACTATATTACATCTACCTGGTGCAATTTGGCATGTCCACTAGTGTGTCAAGTTTTCTAGAAGAAGCCTAATACTAAGACCCCCACAGAGTGTGTTTTAGGGTTCAAGAGACATTAGATCTGATTATTGCCTTAACCTACATCCCCACCTGGAAATGGAGTAAACTTGTGGAACAGGAAGGTGACAGAGGAAACATATAAAAGTTTGACAGATTTTGCAAGCCTGATGTAGACAGCTCACAATTCTCAAACTAGTAAGGTATGAGGTCTGCACATATGTTACGACAAACCCCAGCATAGAAAAGTACCAAGTAAGCTCCCACAGTTGCTTCATAAGGATGGTGTCTTTGAGTCTGAATGTTATTCATTAGTGACGGTTCAAATACCTTAGAAGAAAGCTTATCCTTTGTTGGAGGAACTTTTCTCTCAGTTCAGGTCCTGGTTGACCCCTTCTTGGTGGCCTATCTGAGCAAGGTGTCCTAGTGCTGTTAGTGGGATGGGCTTTCTGAGTCCACTCCGAGTCTCTCTGCCCACTCCGAGAACATTCTGGGTGTCTGACCTGAGTACCTGGCTTCTCACCAGAGAAGAAATTCCAGTTGGTGGTTCCATCCACTCTTCTCCACATGTTAGAAAGGTCTTACCTTCACTCCTTTGCCCCTCTGGATAATCCTCCTCTAATATCCCATGTCTGGGCCCTCTCTGGGGCTACTCGTGCTCCTTTCTGGAGAGACAGTTGATGCCAACAAAGTGGGTGACAGAATTGCTAATGAGACGTATGTGAGGAAGAAGTGTCCAGGCCTCCAAACACAAGCATAACATCTGAACCTCACACGTTTGTACAGCACTGAGAGCCCTTTTGCAATTCCAGTTCTCAAATGTATAATGGAAGGGCTTTTTCTTTTTTTTTTTTTTTTTTACTCTTAAAATGACTTTTATAAAATCTGTGTTTTGGAAACCAATAAGCCAAGTGAATAATTCCATAAAAACCACCATCCCTAGGGCACCCATCCTGTATAGGGAACTAACCAAACTCCATCACTCTGGGTCAGACTGTCCTCTTCACTATGGAGAATGAAACTCCCTTTGGAGTTTGTAGGAATTTTGCTCACCAATTAGAAGAGGGTTGAGCCAATCCAACCCCCTCTCCTTCGTTTTTCATTTGTTGTGCTATGAAGCTATGTTGTTCCAGAGTGCCTCAGTTGTCATGACAACCAGATGGAAGGGCTGTGACCCACAGGGAGACTAGAAAAGGGAGAGACTGTGGCCTACACCTCCAGCCTTTCTCCAGAGCACAGGCAGGAGAAAGGCGAGTCCAATAGCCCAAAGGTCAGTGGCCTCAGAAACCTTTCTCAACTGTCCCCCCAGACCTGACAACTCTGGGTGAAGTGGTGAAATCATTTCCTCACCTGCTGAACCAAGAATCAGAGCCTGTCTTGGGAAACCACAGATGGAAGAACTCCATGAGGCTCAGTTTGAAGATGGTCATTTTGGCCTTTTTTTCCCCCTCCCCCTAAATACAGAATATTTTCAAGAAGTTGTCTTTTTAAATGAATTGATCCCCAAGTGAACAATTATAATTCCATTCCTTTCTCAAAAGTAGAAGAACTAGTTTGTATGGGTATGTTTTAAGTTAGTCCCTCTTCCCTTTTTCATAGTTGTAGTCTGTTAATGCTAAAATCAGGGCAATCAGAATTCTATGTCATTGTTGCTCAACTTCTAGATTCAAGAAATAATCAGAAAATGAGAATGCTTGGAAAATCCCTTCTGGAAGTCCTTCATGTGGCCCCGCCTAATGGTTTCATTCTCTCAGATATTTTAAAAAAAAAAAAAAGTTTATTAACCTTAAATCTGTCAATTTATCCAATATGAAACAAAGGCATTTTGTTAAATAAATAAAATATTTTTATTTTAGAGACATCTTTATTTTCTACTTGTCCTGTATCTATAAGGATGATCTGCCGGTCTCCTTTTTCAACGTATACTTTCTTTTTTTTCCACTTTTGTATTAAGAACTGTAACATGCCTGCAGAAAATAACACAAGAGTTTATTTTATGTGGCAGTACAGTTTAATGAATGCTTGTTAAGAGAACATCATATAACTAACACTCAGGTCAAGAAATAGAACATTACCAGCTCCCTACAAATCCCTGGGGTACCCTTCCCCATCAGAGCTCTCTCCCTAGAAGAAATCACTTCAGATTTTTGTGGTAATTTCTTTGCTTCTCTGTATTGCTTTCTGCCTATGTCTGCTTCCCTAAACATAATCCTTTAATTTTGCCTGTTTTTGATCTTCATATGAATAGGATCACACCTCCTATGTGATCTTTTCTTTTCTTTCCTTTTTTTTATTAATTATTTTTATTAACATGTAATGTATTATATGGCCCAGAGGTACAGGTCTGTGATTCTTTTTTTTTAAGTAGGCTCCATGCCTCACTGTGGGACTCAAACTCAAAAGCCTGAGATCAAGCATCGTCGTTCGCTCTACTGACTGAGCCAGCCAACTGCCCCATATGTGATCTTTTCTGTGTGTTTTTTGGCTCTTGCTGCACTCCCTTGATATTATATTTGTGAGATTCACCTATGTGCTGTGTGCTGCTGACCTTCATTTTCATTGCCATAGTGCTCACTGTTTGAATAGCTCTCCATCTAGCTATAATCTATAAATAGTTTCTCTATTTTAATGTTGATGGCTACCTGGGCTGTTTCCAGTCTAGCACAATTGCGACATTGTTCTGACATATCCAGGCATGTGGGCATGAGTTTGGTGTATACTTAATCGAGGAGTTCCTGGGTCATAGACATGTACATCTTGCCCTCACTGAATGCTAGAAGGTTCTCTGAAGTGGTTGTACCATTCATACTCTCACCAGCACTAATGAGTATCCTCCTTGTCCACATTCTCACCAGTACTTGAAATTGCCAAATGGCTTAATTTTTCTATTTTCTTCTTTTAGTGTTGATGGATTTAAATGATTTAGATTTAATTGAGATTCACTGAGCACCTGCTAGGAAGCTACACCTGTCCTTGGAGCTTCCCTATGTATTTAATCACCATTAAGTCACAACAGTCCTAGAAAGGAGATGATGTTCTCCCCATTTCATAAATGAGGAAAATGGAAGACATAAGCTGGAAGTTTCCCAGCAGAGGCCATGACAGAGCTGGGACTAGAACCCAGGTCTGGCTGACTTACAGAGACCATGCTCTCTCCATGTTCCTTTGTGTTTCCATCCCTGACCTCCACTTCCCCTCACCAGAATCTGGAAGACAGATGCCTGAGTTGGAAGTCTGCTGCCTAGAGCCCATCTCAGGCCCTCGCTGGGTGCCAGGCCCTGGCTTTTACCTCAGACATACCTGCTTCAGCTCACAGAGTCCACCACCTCAAGGGAACATTACAGGAGCTCCTGGGGCACTGATCCAGCTGAACCACATTCCTCTTGTTATAAAGGATTCCTCTTAAACATTTTTAAAACTAGTTTATTCTGTTTTGTTTAATGCCCAGAAACCCACTTCCTTTTCCTTCAGCTCAGCCTTAGTCCTTTTGCAGTGGTATTTTCCCTCCCAGACTCTGAGCTACTTGAAGACAAAGACTATGTTCTAATCCCTTTTAAAAAAAAAATCCCATGTTGTGGGGGAGGTGTCAAAGGGGATAAAATTTTAGTTATGCAAGATGAATAAATTATGGAGATCCATACAACCATGGGAACTAGAGTGAACAATTCTGTATCATATACTTAAAATTTTGCTCAGAGGGTAGCTCTTATGGGAAGTACTCTTACCACAAAGGAAAAAAGTTTATAAAAAGAAAGAAATGGGGGAGAAATAAACTTTTAGAGGTGATATGGAATAAATTGATTGCCTTCATGGTCTCAGGGGTATATACTTATCTCTAAAGTCATCAACTTATATACCTTAAATATGTACAACTTTTTGTACATCAGTCCTCATGCCTCAATAAAGTGGTTAAAGTAAAATAAAACAAGATAAGATAAAATAAGCAAACAAAACAAAAAATCATATGTTAAATGCCCACACCAGGAGCAACATGGCAGAAAAAACCCAAGGACCAGGAGACACTGCTGCCGTTCCCAGCTCCTTCCTTGTCTCACGCAGGCCATTTGATCTTCCCGTGTCTCAATGTCCTCCTCCCTAAAATGAAAAGGCTTGCCTAGAGAATCTCAGAGGCACCTGGTGGTGCTAGCATCTGTGACTGTGTTAATTAATGTCTTCAAAAAGCACTTATCTAGCGCCTTCTGTTTGTACTCTTTAACAAACAAAACCTCTGGCCAGTATCATTGATATGTCAGATAAAATGCCACAGAGCTGTTTTGTTTTCCCTTCTTTCCATGTTTGTGGACAGTTGTTATTTCTTCATGGTTTACCTATTTCTAACCAATAGATTTAGTTCTTTTTTAGCAAGAGCCATCTTTGCTGTTTCCCCACTGGACTGGAAGCTCAGCGAGGCTAGGAATTGTGTCTAATTTGTATTTCCAGCACAGAGCAGACATTCCATAAATGTTGAAGGAAGAAAGGAAGGAAGGGCAAGAGGGAGAAAAGGAGAACTGATAGTTGGAATCTTCCCATACTTGTGATAATCACTGAGCACAGAGAGAGTTGATATTTAAACCCCATACATGGAGGTGCCATTGGTAGCAAGCTCTCACATTTTACTGAACTGGTAAGTAGAGCATCAGAGTTGTACAAAATTAAATTTTTTTTACTGAAGCTTTTTGCAGGTACCTAATATTATCATGGCCTGGATAAAGGACGCCAAGTGTTCCTGAGGGCAAAGGAGAAGGGAGAAGTATTATAATAAAATTACGAGATTCATTTGGCTTTCAACCACAGAAAATTGGCTGCTCTGGGAGATCGTTTATTTCTGCTGAATTGGTATTAATGTAAGGCAATCTGCTTTTTGTAGTTTTTGATAGTGTGTTTTAGAGGTGCTCTTTAGGAAGGTCCAATTTTCTTTAGCTGGGTCTAGCTCTGGGCTCGCCCGAACTTCCTGGTGACCTGTGACTTATGAATATGCCCCAGTTCCATTTCCCGCCTCTCATTACCACCATGTCCCTAACTCAAGTGTAAAAGACAAAATTTTAGTTTGCTCAACAGGACAACCCCTTGCCCTCTGAGAAAGAAGTCTTTGGACTTCAACTTCTGGACCTCTCCCTGGGGGGCAGGGAGGTACAAAACAGACTTGTCACCTTCTATACCACTCCCCAGCCCCAAAAGTCTGACCACTGGCTGGTCTTGGAGGATCAGGGTGCTGGTTTACTTTTTCTTTACCACTTCCCTCTATGGTATTCAGGGGAAGAGGAAGAATCTCTAGGTAGAAAGGCAAATTCTATTTTTCAAAGCACCGCAAGTGAGCCTGGAAAAGGAGACAGGCTGACTTCAGGCTGTTTCCATCTCTAAGGTTCGCAGTTCTCAAGCCAGCGGAGGTGTGGTTGTGCTGAAGGAAGGTCCTAGGCGTGGAGCCACCATACAGCCACTTGCTTCTGTCCAGTGTGGAGCTGGGTCCTAGGACAGCTTCTGACCATAGGTGATCCCACCCCTCTGCTTCCCCCTCAGTAATCCCCAGCCATTCAGCCGCAGCTCTGGGGGAACTCTGGGTGTAAAGTACTGTGTCACGTGCCTTGTAAATCCCTGACTTGTCCCATAGCTCTCACTCTCCCTGGGCCATGCTAATCCCATCACTGTGAGGTCCTTTTTAAAACTAGATGGTAGATTTCTTTCTTTCCTTTTTTTTTTTTTTTTAGGATTTTATTTATTTATTTGACAGGGAGAAAAAGAGCGCAAGTAAGCAGAGCGGCAGGCAGAGGGAGAAGCAGGCTTCCCGCCTCGAAGAGAGACCAATGTGGGACTCGATCCCAGGACGTGACCTGAGCGGAAGGCAGATGCCTAACCGACTGAGCCACCCAGGCACCCCTAGATGATAGGTTTTTTAAGGGTAGGGATATGGCTTAGCTTTTCCCCCCTCCTGCGTTTCCAGGAGCTGTTATGACAGCTCTGCCAATATCTTCCAACCATTGCCTGATATTAAAAGAAAACACTCTTATGCATCCATGTGTTAATATTTTCGAATGGTATTTAGGCACTGTTATAAATGCTTATCATTAACTTTTCCCCACGAATGGACAATAAAGTAGAGCCACAATCATGGGAGAGGCCTTAGTTCATTTGGACACTAAAAGGAAGCCCTCATCTAGGGAAAGTTTGGGCAAAGATCTTATCTGGCTGATGGCCCTTTAGTCCTGTTCCTGATCCTGACTTCCAGTTCTTTTGGGATTGGAAGAAGGAAAGATGCCAATATCAGCAGATGATGGATGGGCTTGATGTCTTTACACTTCTGCCTTAGTTGGTCTGTATCTTTGTCATAGCAGAGATTCAGCTTGGGAAAGAGAAAAAAAAATCCTTTTTAAAAAGAGATTAGTGGGGCACCTGGGTGGCTTAGTCACTTAAGTGTCTACCTTCTGCCCAGGTCATGATCCCAGAGTCCTGGGATGGAGCCCCACCTAAGGCTCTCTGCTCAATGGGGAGCCTGCTTCTCCCTCTCCCCCACCTCCCCATTCTTGTGCTCTCTTTCTCTCAGACAAATAAATGAAATCTTTAAAAAAACAAATGAATAAAAATAAAAAGAGATGAGCTACATAAGAAAGCCCCTAACTTCTCTCCTGGGCTTTGTAACCATTAACATCTTCCTTCTAATCTTGCCTTTCTTTTAAAAAAAAAACTGAATCGTTGCTGCAAAGTGATTCAGTCACGTGAGGGCTGGGACCCAAGTCTGGAGCATTTTTCTCCCACAAGGGTCATTTTTCAGACTAATCTTGAAAGCTGAAACTGGGGCTTGCCCGCGGAGGCCTCCGGATAGTACTTGCGCCGCTGCTGGCCTGCGCAGACCCTGCGTGAACCCGGGTAGATGATGCATCCACTCTGCGTCCTGAGCCAAGCGCTGTTCTAGGAGTCCTGACACCCCTTGTGGCTGCCATGCCTGCTGGAAGCCTCCGTGTGGTGCTGTTCAACATGGGTCTCTCTGTGGGGGTCACTGCGGGTTGTCGTTATCCATCCCCCCAGCTGTGGACTCCCCACCCTTGCTACCACCAGCTGCCACCGTCCCCTAGCTCCATGCAGAAGGGCCACCATCAGGACCATGAGGGAGCCCCCCAGGGCCCCAAGCAGCAGAGCAGGCCTCCTAGGGGGGGCCCAGGAGCTCAGCACTTGCTTCCAGCCCCACAGCGCTTCCAGAGCCTACCTCTACCTAAGCCTGTTTTGTACCCAACGGACATGTCTTCACTTTAATTCTATTTCTCAAGTGCCTTTCGTTCCAGCCACTAGACCTTCCCTGATACCCATTCCAGAACAGCTCAGACGGAAAAAGACAGGCTTGTTCTCAGGCTGGGTTGGTCAGCTTCCCTGAGAGCCACTAGGGCTGCCCCAGCTGCACCCCGAGAAAACTGGATGGCATGAGAGAACTCGCTGCGGAGGCCTGGGCACACACACCCCCCCACCAACCCCAGCGCTTTCCTCCTAGGAACGCCAGAGTCCCCCACGGTGCCTTTTCATGGTCATGATCTCAGAGTCCTGGGATCGAGTCCCTCATGGGGCTCTCTGCTCGGCAGGGAGCCTGATTCCTCCTCCTCTCTCTCTCTCTGCCTGCCTTTCTGCCTACTTGTGATCTCTCTCTGTCAAATAAATAAATAAAATCTTAAAAAAATAATAATAAATTTAAAAAAAAAAAAAAGAATGAAGCTGGGGACTCACCACAGCACCGGACTCCAAGTCCATCCCTCCCAGAATCCTCCCCCATGAAGAAAATGTCTTTCACTCTGCCCCTGGCATCTCTTTCAAGACGCAACTCCTTGCCCTGAGCGAGCGTCTGTCACGCAGTGGGAGTCACTGTCTTCCTTAGGTGGAGAAGGATGTCAAAATAGGGGCACATGTAGGGACCATCCAGGGCCCACAACCACCAGAATGCCAGGCCACACTACACATGCCCAGAAGGTTCCGGGAGGGTCAGACCCACATGGTGCCCTGACGGCAGTCTTTCTAGAGAAAGGTCTTCCCTCTAGGGCTCTCAGGGCACTTTGTGCATCTTATACCTGCTTTGAGCACAGTGAGGGAGTTCACAACCAGAACCCTGATTCTGCAGCTCCAGAAAGAGGCAGAGGGAGAGAGAACTCAGGGGCACGTATCCCTCCCTCTGGTTTCCGTCACTGTCAAACTCCACGGCCTCTACTTGCTTTCCTCAGCGCCTCTCACTGTTTTACAGGGAACTCTAGATCTACAAAAATGATTTCTGTCTGAGTCAGCCAGGCGCTGGCCAGCTGTGGTTTCCTCAAGGTAGAGTGAGCTAGGAGGGAGCAAGTATTCCCAGGCCGTCTCCACAGAGCAGAGCGCCGAAGATGCGGGTCTTCTCCTGTCTTTACTGGTCTCCTCCTGCCATCTTGTGGATGTGAGCCAAGCATACATGCAAATTCCAACCTTTTCTCCCACCCTCTCTGATAAATGAGACTCTGAGTTTCTATCCCTTGCAATTCACACCAGGAGAGTAAGCACCCACCAGACCCATAATTCATTTACCCCTTAGTCTGAAACGGGGGAAAGAAGCTGATTTTTGGAGAGCACGGTAAGATTATCAAAAAAAGGAGGCGGGGGGTGCCTGGGTGGCTCAGTGGGTTAAGCCTCTGCCTTAGGCTCATGGCATGATCTCAACGTCCTGGGATCAAGCCCCACATCGGACTCTCTGCTCAGCGGGGAGTCTGCGCACCCCCCCCCCCCGCCCGCCTGCCTCTCTGCCTACTTGTGACCTCTCTGTCTCTGTTAAATAAATAATTAAATCTTTTTAAAAATTAAAAAAAAAATTTAAAAGGAGACTGAAAACATCAGATGCCAACTTTTCCCAAGTGAAACTTTTGCTGAGATGGGGAAGATGAGGTACGCCGAGAACTGGGGCCTTCCCGTCAACCCAACTTTGTTCTAAAGCGCAGAGGTAACTACGCTTGAAGTTTTTGAACTTGAACTTGAACAACGCTTGAAGATTTTACGAACAAGTCTTAACTGAACCAGCGCTGCACCCTCCAGTTAGTGATGTTCTAGAACACTTCCGATGTCTCTGTTCCCCAGTTCAGCTAAAAGGACTACTCTCTACATGTTTTAATGGAGACTTTTCTCATGTTTTGAGTAACATAAAATACCAACAGAATAAAAGGAATTTCTTGGCTCATATAACTGAAAACAAGAACAAAAAAACAAAGGAAGGGGAAACTTCAGGTATGGATTGATCCAGAGGTTCATGTTGCCTTCAGGGTTCTGGGTCCATCTGTGTGACTCTTTCTACCCCAAGCCTTCTGTACATTGGCATCAGGCTGTGGAACTCACGGCTACAGTGTCCAGTGAGGCCTCGTGTCTGCATGCTGCACAGCCCGGGGACAGACAAGCTATCTCTGCTTCTCTGCTAATAGCGCCTAGAAGATTGAGGAAGCTTCCCGGTCAGAAGCCCTTTGTAAGTACTTCCCTCCATCTCTGCGAGGACCAGACCTGGTCCTGCTCTTGTTGGGATCCTCTGGCTAACTTCAGCCACCAGGGTCCACTCTGGAGTTAGGGAGGAATTGGTCTCACAACACAGTCTCACATGGCCACAGAGTGGGAGTGGGGAGCATTCTCCAGAGAAAATTGGACCCTGAATGTTATGGAAGACAAGGGATAGATGCTAGGGGGTAGACAATATGGGGGTGCCACACTCTCTCACACTGCTGGTAGGAATGCAAACTGGGGCAGCCAGTCTGGAAAACAGTATGGAGTTGCCCCAAGCAGTTAAAAAATAGAACTACCCTATGATCCAGCAATTCTGCTGCTAGACATTTACTGGAAGGATACAAAAATGCTAATTCAAAGGGGATTTATGCAACCCAATGTTTATAGCAGCATTTTCTACAGTAGCCAAGATATGGAAGTGGCCCAAATGCCCCCCAATTGATTAATAGACAAAGAAGATGTGGCGTCTATACACAATGGACTATTAGCCACAATAAAGAATGAAATCTTGCCATTTGCAACGACATGGATGGAGCTAGAGAGTATTATGCTGAGCAAAACAAGTCAGTCAGAGAAAGAGAATTCCAAATGACTTTACTCGTATGTGGCATTTCAGAAACAAATGAGCAAAGGGGGAGGGAGGAAGAGACAAACCAAGAAACAGACTCTTAAATATAGAGAACAGGGGCGCCTGGGTGGCTCAGTGGGTTAAAGCCTCTGCCTTCGGCTCAAGTCATGATCCCAGGGTCCTGGGATCGAGCCCTGCGTCGGGCTCTCTGCTCATCAAGGAGCCTGCTTCTCCCTTCTCTCTGCCTGCCTCTCTGCCTACTTGTAATCTTTGTCTGTCCAATAAATAAATAAAATCTTTAAGAGAAAAAAAATCATAATTTAATACTTTAGGATTCAAAAACCCAGTCTTGGGTTTATTTCCATACTTGGTTTTAAAAGCTGTTGTCACAGAACAAGAGATTGTAGATTCAAATTAGGCAAATTGTCTTGATGGCTGCACTTACTAACTCACGATACCAGTATTTCAGTTCTATCCACCACTCATGAGGTTCTTTCTACCTTCTTGATACCAAAGGGTATGTTATTTTGTGTATTTTTTAAACAAATGAACCCTTAATTTAGAAGACTTTGTTTCTCGAAGGGTGCAGATGTGAGCGTTCTTACTAAATGACACTTAACATCATTGTTGGCCACAAATCCTATCATGATACAATATTCCCAGACATGTTCAAAATGCTCTCTTTGTGCAGCAGCGACGGCTGTGAGAAGGCTACGTCTTTCTCACACGTCTTTAAAAACCTCATCCCTCCCTTGAAGGGACTGAGCTAAAACTCAGTGTTTTAGTTCAACTGGCAGATGCTATCAAATCACTTCTCAAGAAAGGCCACCACAGAAGTCACATTTTCCTCTTCCATTCGTCTGTCTGTCAAGGAAAAATGTGTCATCCATTTTTAAGTCCAGAATTTCTTTTTTTTTTTTTTATTTGACAGAGGTCACAAGTAGGCAGAGAGGCAGAGAGAGAGAGAGAGGGAGGAGGAAGCAGGCTCCCCACTGAGCAGAGAGCCCGACGCAGGGCTCAATCCCAGGACCCCAAGACCAGGACCTGAGCCGAAGGCAGAGGCTTTAACCCACTGAGCCACCCAGGTGCCCCAGAATTTCTTTTAAAATTTGCCAGGAACAGTCCAAAACCTCTACATGTCACAAGAGAATTTCATGACCCCTCTTCCCCATCATTTCATGTACAAAATACCATAAAGTTCCTATTATTGAAAGGTCTTGCCTTTGTAAAAGTAGCCACGCCGATGGCCTCCTGCAGCCCCTAGACTGGGGCATCACCGGCAGCTGGACGAGTGGGACCTGCCCAGGCTCCCCATTCCACTGCCGCCTCTCCCCAAGGAGTCACGTGGTCATGACTGGCTGAGAGGTGCCAAGGGCCACCCAGATAGTGAAAATTGATACCACAATGTTTAATTTCTAAGTGTTTCATTTTTTTCTAAATCGGTAACCAGCAATAGAACAAAACAGAATTGCTCATGCTTTCTTCCTGCATCCCAGTGCTTGTCCAGTGCTGCGGGGGTGCGCCCTCCTCCTGAGTACTTCCAGGGGGCCAGTCTTCCCTGCCCCCCCCCACACCACTAGAGATTTCTAAGCTTCTTAAGAGCAAGGGCTCTGCCTTCTCCCTCCCATCACTCCCAAGAATCTAGCATGGGGAGAGCAAAGCTCAGGGGCTCCATGGCCTGGGATTAACGGGATGAGTGGACTCCATCAACGATAAGCCCTCTGATGCACAGATGCCCCTCAGCCTGGCAGGGGCAGGGCTCAGATGAAGAAAGCCTAGACCCCTTTCTTGAGGCTTCCTCATGTACTGAGCTGAGAGATGTGTAAATGAGGAATGACATACGATCCAGGACAGAATGAGGTAGGAGCTGCCGGAGAAATGCAAGAAAGGGCTGTGGAAGAAGGACCCTTGGTTCTGGTTCATTCTCCTAAAGGGATTAAGAAGGGCTTCCTGGACCAGGCGGCATGCTGTTCAGGGTACTGGTTTTTGTACCATGGCAACAAGGGGAGAGGATGGAGAGAAGATGATGAAGGGGCCATTAGGAGATGTCAGCAAGGAGAAGAACCTGTCAGGGGCAAGTACAGATGGAAAAGGAAGAGTTTACCGTGTCACTCTCGAGGACATACCACAACAATCCAAGGTCACGGGCTGGAACAGTACAGCCTCACCTACAGTCTGCCAGATACGTTGGGTTTTGAATACAAATTTTTGTCTAGTAGGTTAAAAAAAAAAAGGTCTTTAGATGCAAACTCACAGATGTTCTTTCTGTTCCCTCCACACCACTAACATGGTCCTGCCTCAGGTACTTGCAGGGGCTTTCCCCTGTCTCCAACACCCTCCCCAGAGGGTCACACTGGTGGTCCCCTATGTCATTCAGGGCTGCACTCAGATGTGACCTCCTCAAGGGCCTCTCAGACCTCGTGGGGGGATGCCAGCCCCCAGCTCCAGGCACGCCCTGAGGTTTTCTGTTTTAGTTTAATGGCAGTTTAACTGCTCGTGCCCCTCCTCCCCAACACACACACACACACACACACCCCAAAGGGTCAGGGCTGCTGACAACAAATACTGAGTCAGAGACTTCACTCAGGTCCTCTTAAAAACTTGTTGTAGGTCAGTAGGTCAGTTTGGTGAACAGTCTCACTTGAGATGACCCCAAATCCATTTATGAGGGAAAAGAGAGAAGGAGGGAGAGGGAGGAACACAAGAAAGTAGAAATTTCTCCGGTGAAATCCGATGTATGAGGTTACCAGAAAGCTTTTGTTTAACTTCTTTTTAAATCTAATTTGTTTTATTTCTCTTACTTCAGGTGGAAAACCAAACCAAACCAAACCAAATACCTCACTGTGTTTCTATGTACCTCTCAAAGGTACCTGACTTTGGTCAGAGACAAAGTTGGTAGAACTAATAAAGACATGAAAATACTTCGGGGATGTAACCTTGGGTATTTGATTTGTCTACAGATTTCTCTAGAAATGTGAAGTGTCCTAAATCCTTGTTTCCCTGTCTCAACTAACCATCAGGTTCTCTGAGGGCACTTATTTAAAATACAGATTTCCAGCCCCCCCGTACCCCCCCAGCCAAGACTGAAACTCTGGAAGTCTGAGGCGGGCTCCACTACTCCACAGTAGGCTTCGCAGGTGGTTGTGTGGCTCCCTTGATTTGGGGACAATACAGCAACTTACCCCTCCCTGGTCATCCAGAAAACAGTATCCATCCTTCGCTGGACTCCTTGAAATCTCAGTGAGGAAAATAGCGTGAAGAAAGTGGAAGATTTTGCTTCAAACTTGCTGACTATAATGTTGACATGGGGCCAGACTCTCCACAAAGGTTTCAGACACCTTCAGGTGGCCTGTGGGGACCCCTGGCCTGCGTGGCAGGAGGGCTGCGCTCCCTCCTATGCACTTCGGGCTTCCCAAGTAGCCCCTGGGCCGGGTCATCCCAAGGCTGTACCTTTCAGAGAGCAGGCGAGCACCTGAGCCCCCTCCCTTCCTGGGAAAGGCCGCGGCCCACCGCCATGGAGGGACTGTAACTCGGGGGTTCTCAACCTGGGGTCCTCAGGGCCCCAGAGGATCCATGCAAAGGCCTCAGAGGATCTGCGCACAGCCTGGGCCGTGTTTACCTTCCTCCGAGAAGACGTTTCTGGGCCTTCACGCTCAGCTTTCCAGGTAGCCTGACGGTGAAGAGGCTAAGCCCCAGCTGCGAGACTGAGGCTGCTTCCCAGGGCCTCCCAGAGCCCGCTCCCCTGCAGGCCCTTCCTGTGGGCCTTGCTCCTTGCGGGGAGCCAGGGCAGGGTGGGGGTGGGGGACAAAGGCCACCAGCTCACCTGGGCGTTGATCTCCTGTCCCTCCTCCTCCGTGCCCCCCTAAGGAGTCTTCTGTCCTCCGGCCACAGCTTGTGATACTTGGTCACAGGCGTCCGAACAGGACCATGTAGCTCACCCAAGCTCTGGGTGTCTCCTTGCCTCAAACTTCGTGTTCCCTTATCCTGGTCACAGGATTATTTTTGTGCCATTCTACCCGATGCTGGCAGTCCCAACCACAAAGGTGTAAGCAATGAATTTTAATTCTACAGCCCAGGTTATTCTAATCAATAGAAATCGTGTGCTACTTTTTTAGCAGTTGAATGTAATATTCTGCAGGATACCGAATTTGGTTAAAAACACAAGCTGTTCTTAGTGCAAAATGTGGGTGTTTGAACACAGCAGCAGCTTTTACACTCTGCACCCTACGTCCGGGGTTCTGAGTATGAATTGTTAAGTCTGGGAGGACCAAATTGTATCCCATTTCTCGCAACAGTCAGAAGAGTAACATTCAAGTCATTATTTTTTTTTTCATTCAAGTCATTATTTCTCCCTCCCCTGAATTTCCAAAACACTGAGTAACTTCTCCCAGTCTCTCTCACGCCCTGGTCTTTGTTAGAACCGCTTCTATACCAGGTTAATCTCCCAGAGAGGAGGGACGGGTCTTGCCGCCCTGCACCTCTCCCTTAGCACACAGCGTCTGTCTCTCTGTCCTTCCTCTGCCTTTTACAAAACTTGCCAGCGGACTTGAGTGTCCTCCATGTTCCCGGGACACCTGGGCAGGCTGACCTTGTGGCATTTCCTACATGGTGTCCCTGTGTTGTCCCCAAAAGGTCGTGCACACACATTATGGCTGGGGACTTTGTCTCCTTCAACTCGGTGTGCCTACCCCCTGGTGCGGAATAGAAAGCAAGCAAATGATGACTGCATGAACGAACGGTTAGAGCCCAACTGCACACTGTTTTAACAGCTTTATTGAGACAGAATTCACATACCATAAAATTCGACCATTCCAAGTGCACAGTTCAGTAGTTTTTAGCGCATTGAAAGAATGGCGCAATCATGACCACAGTTGAATTTCAAACATCTAAGAATTCAGACATCTAATAGTCAGCCTCCCCTGAAACTGCCCCTGGGAAAGATCTTGTATCCATCACCCATTATTTCTCATTCCTGTCACTAGTCCTGGGCCCTCCTCTCTGTCTCGATGGAGCCGCCAGTTCTGAACATTACACATATAGGAAACCATACAAGAGATGGCCATTGGGACTGCTTCTTCCACTTAGCCTAACGTGCTCCAGGTTCATCCGTGTTGCGGCAGGCATCAAAACTTCATTTCTTAAAGGCTGGACAACAACCCCTCATCCGGATGCACCATGTAATGTGTACCCATTCATCAGCGGGCCGATATTTGTGTTTCCACTTTCTGACTAATATGAATGAGACCATCTATAAACATTCGCATACAAGTTTTTGTGGGGACATATATTTTCATTTCTCTTGGGCAGATGCAAAGGGGAGTAGAATTGCTGGGTTCTGGGGTAACATTATGTCTTGTTATTTTGTCTTTGATTCTAAGCATCCCACTGGGGTGGAGTGGTATCACGGCGATCTTGATTTGCCTCTCCTTAATAAGTTCTTGAGCATTTTTTCATGGGCTTATTGGCTACTTAGATTTGTACACTACTGAACCAAATGATGAAATGTCAGAACTTCAGAGGAAAACATCACAAATGAGTCCCAAAGAGTAATGTTAAGTGACGTACGCAAGGAGAGGCATACCCAGTAGCAGTATAGGGTCTCAGCTGGACTCCTGACTCCTAACCAGTGCTCAGTTCTTCCCCCCCTGGCCCTTCTGTCAGGTGGCCTCTGGGTTCCTGCCCCACTGGGTGAATGAAGGGATTGGATCCAGTATGAATCAGCATAAACATGTGCTCTAGGGCTTTTTGATTTTATATCCTATCTAGTCTTCTTTGGTTGGGTGGCTTTCATCTCCACCAATTCTCCTCCCTGGGTACAGACCTTGTACTTGAGCAGATGAGTAAATTTGAACCGTCCTCCTAATGTGTTCACTGTGGCCATGAACACACAGAAGAAAGTATTAAAAAGAGCAAGTATTTTTTTAAAAGTACTTAAAATTAAGGAATGAGGTGGGTCTGGTGAGAACAGTTATGGCATAAGTATGAATGTTGGAGTTTGGGAGAATAGAGAGAGAGAAGCTGACATTGCTCCGCCCTTCCAGGGGCACGGCAGGGGAATCTGGAGCTAGAGCTGAAGAGAAAAGCCATTCTTAGTACAAATTCTCAGGGAAGAGTGAGATCTTCAGATAATGAAAAAAAAAAAAAAATGAAAAGAGCTGGCCCAGAGGATGGCTGGTACCTAGTCAAAAGAGGCTGGTTTATGGTGCAATACACAGGCCGCACCAAAAATCTCCATGGCTTCTCAGAATGTAATTGTATTCCTTGCTCATGCAACATTTCACCATGGGTTTCCATGTGGTGGTTCAGCATTCCAGGCTACTTTTCCTTTTCTCTTTCTTTCTTTCTTTCTTTTCCTTCCTTCCTTCCTTTCTAAGATTTATTTATTTGAGAGAGAGAGAGAGAGTAGGAGAAGACGGAGAGGGAGAGAATCCCCTCTCTGAGCACAGAGCCCAACACAGGGCTCGATCACACAACCCTTAGATCATAAACTGAGTGGAGATCAAGAGTCCGATGCTTAACCGACTGAGCCACCCAGGTGCCCCCAAGCTACTTTTCATCTTGGCTGTATCTCTTAATTTACTTCCCTGTTTTCCATAGCAAGAGAAGAGTAATCTAGAAGATTTCAAACCAACTGAGTTCTTCACCTTGGAAGCAACACATCATTTTTGCTCACCACCGATTGCTTAGGACTTAGTTACACAGCCTTGCCTAACTTCGGAGGGGCCGGGAGATGTGATCCTCCCATAAACTTGGAAGGAAAGGCGAACTGGACAATGGGCAGGTTCTAGTAACATCTGCCACAGCTGGAGAGCGAAGTTCTTTCTGGTCTTCCTTGAGGGAGTTCTTGGAGGTATCTTTGGATTAGAGTCTACCTGTCTGGCAGGCAATGGAGAATGGTGTCCAGACTGTGGAGGTGGAGCTGAAGCGAAGGGGAGATGCAGGCTGGAGATAAGAACATGAAGTGGGGTAAGCCAGATCGTCTAGATTCCAAGCATTTTCTGAGTTCATTATCTGAATCCCCCAAAATGAATAAAGGCTTTGTCTTAGCTAAGATTTGGGGGACACTCAACAAGTATAGCTCATCCCTGCCCATTGCTAGTTTTTATTTTGATCTAAATTAGAGATATTTCCTTAAGGAACAGCTGAGTCAACACATAGACTCCTTTATCGAAAGAACCACAATTCTGTAAGCATTTACATCGTCATATCCCACATGGCACCTGGCAGAGGGCCTCACTGTAAGAAACCCAGAATTCCTTAAGTTAGAGACTGAGCAAGAGGAATGAGAACTATCAACCATCTATTGTATTCCTGAAGGCCAGCGTAGTTCTGTAAGACTCCAAACTCTCCTCAGCCCCAGGGTGAAGGAGGACGACAGGGGAGATGCCAGACCTAACTCAGTTACTGTGGAAACTCAGGACAGGCCCAGAGGGCTTGGGATTATGCTTCCTCAATCGTCCTGTCCTTCAGATTGTTGGATTTGTTACTCATTCCGATAACCGGCCATCTACCAGGTCTGGTCCTGAACAAATACTTGCTTGAACCATTTCTCAAGCACCTGGCTTCTTATTTCTATCACTTCTGCTCCCAACATGGCTGGCCCTTGCCAACTCATAGAGTATTGTGGCTGCACGGGTGCCTGGGATGATATCATTGCAAGAAGATATTGTGGACTTGGAAGACTGGGTTGAAACAAGCACCCCTTTGGACACACCGAATTTAAAGAACATTCAGGAGGAGAGTTCCAGCCATACAGAGCAGATTGGGGAAAGTCAGGGATGGGGTTTCGCACTTGGGATTTACCGGCATCGGGGGGTATTCGTAGCTGTGGGGATCAGGGACAGAACATGAAGATGATAGGTATGAAAGTATTTTGTATAATATGATATAAATAGTATGATTGTATATATATTTATTTTATATATTCATATATAATTATATATGTTATAATATATAACAAAATTTTAATTACCATTTTTAATGGGTTCCAGAAAGAACTGGGAGGAGGGGCAAGAAAAAGGGAAAGGAGCCAGAAGCATTCAGAGAAGGAGCACAAAAGAGGCAGGAGGAGAACCAAACAGCTGGAGGAGAGAGAGCTTTGAGAGTTGGGCTAGGGTGGCGAAGCACCAAGTGCTTGAGAACAGCAGGAGGGGACTGACTGACGACTATAGCCCTTGGTGATCAGGAAGTTAGGGCTGGCCAGAGAGAGGGAGAGGTTTCATTAGGTAGCCTGGCCACCATCTTTCTCCTGTATTCAAATTCTCATCTGGTTTAGCCCCACCCCTTCCCAGGCTCTGTGCCCTCCCAGTCCGGTTCCCTACACCAGCTCTTGGGCACTGGGCCCCACTGGGGCTCACAGGAACCCATTATCCCTTTAGCAACCAACTCAACCTTGTCCAAGAATAGTCCAAAGTCTCTTCCAGTGAGTCTGTGAGGTCAAAACTATTTTTCACAATATCACTGAGACACTCTGGACCTTTCTCACTTTCCCTCACAAGTATACAACAGAATTTTCTGGAAGCAACACGATGTGTCCTATCACAACAGAAGGAGTGCATAAGAGGACAGGAGGAAGGAGGAGAGCAGGCACTGGGAGGCAGCAGGGAGGCCCTTGAGATGCCCTCATATGTTATGGGCTGGGCTCCAGGACCTCTAAGCAGCAGCAGCCTTTGCTCCCTGGGAAGTGGCCTGGCATGGGAGGCCAAAGACCCAGCTGTAGGCTCAACTCTTATGTGCTTTCTGGCTGTGCGATCACGGGCACAAGCTCCTCGTGGGCAGGTGTCAACCCTCGCTGGCCATTAGAATCCCATGGGAACATGAACAGGTACGGCCCTGAGGCCCTGCATCTGACCAAGCGCATCAGGCTCTCTGGGGGTGGGACCTAGGCCTGGGAACATGCCCCTTGGAGAGCCCCTGTTTCTCGAACCCTGCAGGATTCTTGGACTTTTTTCTGTCAGTTCATCCCACTGACCACAAGATGGAGCCCTCTTTCTGGGAAATCTTCGATGTTTGCCAACTGGGTGCCAGTCCATTTTCTCTCTAGTCCTGAAAGAATATATTTGAATTCGACAATCTTCCCTGAATCTCATTAAGCCAGAATTCCGTGCCCTTGGGTCTAGCCATTTAATGTGTCTCTTTTCCCTTCTCTAGAAACCGTATTGGGTTGGGATGTGCCATCTCCTGTTTGTATTCCTCAAAGGCTACAATGCAGAGTCGGCATTTATTATGATCCTTATTATTAATATCGAAACAACTACTCTTCACTTAACGCTTCCCATTTGCAAAGTACTTTTCACCAATTCGACTCAGAATAACTCTAGGAAATGGGTATTACTGTTCTCATTCATACGAGAAAACTGAGGCTCAGAGCCCGAGGTCAAAGTCACAAAGCAAAAGTTGGCAGACCAGATCCTAAACCCTTCCCATTGTGCTTGGATGAGAGGAGCAGGCAGAGCATAGAGACCAGCAGTCAACCCCTGGGGGACCCAAAAAGTACAGCCCTGAGGCAGGAAACTTCTCAGGACAACCTCTGGAAGACTTCTTAAGCAAGCAGGAAAGGCAGATATGCTCTGGAGTTTCATGTTTTCACAGAGGACTGGTCAATAGACACGTTGGACCAGGCCGAGGAGCCTGCGGAGGTAACAGCTGAGAAGTTTCTAATGCAAAGCTGGACAGAGTCAGCTGACATTCAACAGGAGGACAGATTTGATTAGTTTTAATTTTATGTTCCAGGGAAATGAACTGCTATGCCCATGGGAAAAACAAAGCTTAATTAATTCTGCCTTATTCTATACGTGTAAACTCCCATCTCCTGAGAAAATCTTTTTTCTACCAGCAAGGGATGTCTTACAGGTGAGTAGATCCGATGATGATAATTTCCAGGATCACGATCTCACTCATTACAGACTTGCTGCCAGATTCTGGCAATCAGTCAGGAAATCCAATGTCAGGGCCCCAGGGCCCCACTGTCTCTGGGGGCTTCGATTCCAGAGGAAGGGGCTCCAAGTGTAGGTTCAAGCACCTGGGCTAGGGAGGCTGTTTTCAGGACAGAAGCAGTTATGTGGACAGCTTCATAAATCAGTGTGTGGCTTATTTCATGGCTCCAGTGTACATGTTAGCAAATTCAGTATGTCTTTTTATCATTTTCTGTGCCTCGGCTTCCCTGTATGTGGAATGGTAAGAGTGGTACCCAGCTCACAGGACTGTTACAAGGATCAAAAGAGTTTTACATACAAAGCATTAGAACCATGCCCAGCAGAGTAAGCACTATGTGTTTCTTAAATAATGTTAAATAAATAAATGGATCTGAGCACATCTATTTATATATTTTACAGGTGAAATCTTAAATTTTTTTTCAGGATTTCAAGTCATTTAAATATCATGTAATTTGTACACTTGCGGGTACAAAAAATATGCTGCAGGAAGATTACAGTATTTCCTTATGACTAAAATTTGAAAGCCCACTGAAAATGCAAAAATTTGACTAGAATGGTCCTATGGTCTTTTGCATTTTATAAACAAATAGGTTAAAAGTTCTTTAGGTCCACCATGTTTTTCTTTTCATTATTACTGGTGTTGGCCCATAAGCCTATCTGGCAAGAATAACGCAGTGATCAGATTTTTCTTTCTCCTTTTTTTAAAAAAAAAAGCTTTCCCTCCCCTCCCCCCCGCCACTTAATTTCTTTTCTGAGTTTGGAAATGAGGGATCATTGCGGAGGGTGCCCTGGGTATCTTCCTGACTCTAAAGATTTCCTTGGTCTGAGTTTCTAGGCGAGTGGGACTATCCTCAGCTCAAACCCCATCTTCAAGTATCAATTTAAAGCATTAAAGAAAGAGAGAGAGAGAGAGCATTTGCTCTGAGAGATTTCAGGCAACCCCAAGGAGAAAGACCGGAATGCTGAGAATGTAATAGGGAGAGGACTTGGAAGAAAAACACACAAATTGAAATACTGCTTTCCAATCTAAAAGTTGTTTTTCATGTCTCATTTTGGCATTAATTTTCTTTTAGTATCATACTATTTCCTGGAAACAGTTTTTTATTGTTTTTTGTTTTTTTGTTTTTGTAATAGCTATTCTTTAAGACTTTCGTTTCTCTTTCTTGCAGGCTGCTTTACGAAATAGACTTTGTGCAGAAGAGATGGAGATAAAGATGTGCCATTTCCAGCCACCATGGAACCCCCTCTCCCCCACTCCCTGCTCAGATAGACCCCTCACTATAGCCTATCCTCCCAGGCACAGGAGGACACAGGGAGAGAGGACGGGACAGAAGCGGGAACATGATCCAAGCATTCAGGTGAAACCGAAACTACAGTTTTGCTCTACAGAGACAATATTTAAAAGTTTAAGTTTCTTAATACCCAAAATGTGGGGCAGTTACGGTGAGAATCCCATGGGCTTCCGTGCATTGAGCCAGGGGTCTAACCAATATCACATCATTGTTTCCAGGCAAAAATTAAAACCGAGGTCCAAGTTTCTGACCTCAGGTGAACGTTTACCATAGAATCTGACTGGGAACTATTTCCCATATAGCCAACACACTCAGGGACAGTTCTTCTTTCTAGCAATCAGGCTGTCCATTTGTCTGTCTGTCCATCCATTCATACAGTCTTTTTATTAAGGTACAGCATAACTGCCAAAGAAATGTGAAATCCCAAAAGCTAAGATTGATAGAAACGAGTTCCATATTTTATATTTATCGAGTTCAAAACCAATGGTTCTGCTGTAAATTCATCTTCACTGATCTTTTTTTAAATCACTATTTAAAATAATCTCTTTTCCATAGAGGTGGTATGGTACAGCCTGTGAGTTTTATAGTTGTGAATCTCAGGTCCAGTTACTTAACTTTTCCAAGTCTTGGTTCCTTATCTATAAACAGGGACAATTATATAACTCAAAAGGATAAATTTTTTTTTTTTATCTGAGATCATGTCAATGTCTGGCAATAAATGCGGCTCATTTGAACTGCTTTTTGTTTCACTTCAATAAAGATATTTTTATACTTAGCCATAAAAGGGCATGAGATCTCGCTGTGTGTGACAAGATGGATGAACCTGGAAGACATTATGCTAGTGAAATAAGTTAGACAGAAAGACAAAGACCGTGTGATTTCACTTACATGTGGAATCAAAAACAAAACAAAAAGCAGAAGCAAATCCATAAATATAGAGAACAAACTGATGGCTGCCAGAGGGGGGAGGGGATGGGCAGAATGGGTAAAGGCGAGTGGGAGATACAAGCTTCCAGTTATGGATTAAAAGGCTAAGCATTGGGGCGCCTGGGTGGCTCAGTAGGTTAAGCATCTGCCTTCAGCTCAGGTCATGATCCCAGGGTTCTGGAATCGAGCCCTACATCGGGCTCCTTGCTCAACGGAGTCTGCCTCTCCCTCCCTCTCCATCAGCTTCACCCCCTCTCCCTCTGCCCCAGCTCCCCTCACCGACTCATGCTCTCTCTCAAATAAATAAAATCTTAAAAAAAAAAAAAAGGCACAGGGACTACTGTCGATGGTACTGTGATTGCATCGTGTGGGGACAGATGGCAGGTACACCTGTGGCGAGCACAGCACGAGGTACAGACCTGTTGAATCACGCCGTATGCTTGAAACTAAAGTAATATTGTGTCAACTATACTTCAGTTTTAGAAAACTCCAACGTTTTTAAACCCACATTTAATTTTCAGAAGCCATGATTTAAACTTTTCTCTACACTTGGGTGCCTTATCCATCCAGCTGCTTGACTTCGGTTAACGTCCAAAATAGACTCATGTGCATAGATCATTCGCTTACAAATGAAATAGATTCAAAGAGCTTACTTATGTAGACAACTGTAACCATTTTTTTTGGAACTGTGCCTGCCCCTAAAAAAACCCCCTGATTCTCACAACACTGTAAAAGATGTCACGTTTTTCCTTTTTTTCTTGAAGAGGGATTCGGACTCTCCTAAGAGCCTCAACTAAGATCCCTTCTGTGAAAAGAGTTAGCCAAGTCGGGTGGTACCTGAATGAATCAAGGAATGACCTCAGTGAAGGACAAGTCAGATTTTATTTAAGGAGGTTCATCAAGTGTTCTTCCCTATTTACCACGAAACCCATCTCATCGCAGAAGCAGAAGCAAGGGTTGGGGGTGGGGTTCCACAACCAGAGCACCAAGCCAGGTGGCGGGAAGCAGCCTCACGTCCCCCGGGGTCCTGCTGGCCTCAGCTGAACGGGAGTCCGCTCTGCTGTTGGCGTGTCCAGGACTCTGTCTCCTCCTGACTCGCTCTCACTGGCCCCTTTTCCTGGTATCTGTCCTCCTGCCTGTCTGTTAGAATTTGACACCCTTGCTCCTTATTCTATGGTGACATAATCCTCAATTTTTTCAGGCAACTCTGTGTCCACATAAGATCCACTCCTGCCTGCCAAGCTTGATCTCAGAGTGAAAAAACATACTCTCAGTTGTGAGGAAACCTGAAGGCCTAGGAGATTTTGTATAATTTATAGAGCCCCCAAATCACATGTATAAGCCCATACTCTAAAATGTGGTTCTCTTTAGTTTATAATAGAATCAGAAAGTTTCTCTGCTTTGTATTGAAGTGTAGGGTTTTTCTCCCCCTCATAGAAGGCGTGTCTGTCACATGCGGCTACCAGGTAGCCAAAGCTTGAAGATGTCTGGAATGACACTGCATTTAATTGTGCATGTGTGCATGTGTGCATGTGTGCGTGTGTGCATGTGTGCATGTGTGCATGTGGGGTGGGTGTGTGCATGTGTGCATGTGTGCATGTGTGCATGTGGGGGGTGTGTGTGTGTGTGTGTGTTGTTCAGGTGGCTTAATATGAAGCCAAGATGTCTGGTCCTACATTAATCTTCAGGAGTGATGATTTTAATTTCGTAGTGCAGAAATAAAGCCAAATAAATAGGCAAAAAGTAAACCCATAACAATGGCTTTAACTTAACTAATCCACTCCATCTTTGATAGCAATTTGAGATTAAAAAATGGTCCAGAGGACAAAGTACATAATTAATGATGAGAAAAATGATTCCTTCAAGTCCCATAAAAAAGAGTTCTCCCTGCCGTAATCATTTGTCCCGAGTTTTATTCACGCAAAAGCAATGGTTACTTCTTGCTTCTGTCCCCTTCATTCCAGTACTGCTCCGTCTGCATTTCGGTGAGTCGGGAAAGCGTGCGCTGAAATGCAAAGATTTCCTCTTCTCCAGTAAACATAGAGAGTCCTTCTGCTGAGTCCTGGTTACCAAAACACAAACAAAAAAAAACCCAAAACAAACAAACAAAATAAAAAACAAACAAACAAACCCAGCACCAATTAAAACTACCACAAATAAAAATTTACAGAACTAAGTACAGGCTTAAAACAACATTTTAGGTTTACCTTTTTAGGTTGGGATTATTAAAGGTTCTGTATTTTCACATACAATCTCTTAAATTAGACTAGAGATTCAACTACTTTAAACCAATAACCAATAGACAGAACATATTACCAGGGAGAAAACAATAGGGAAAACATGAGAAGAATAACTAATGCTGAAACATTGCCCCAAAATCCAAATATGAAGGTTTCTGCATGAAGAAAGATTTTGCAGGACGAAAATTTCCTGCAAGACCTAAAGGGAGGACAATGTCAGACAGAAAAAGAATTCTTTCTCCAAATATGGCCGCCAGAAATAAGTAACACCAACAAACAGAGGTTCGGGCAAGTTAGGAAGAGGCTGACAGGCTCCTCCAGAGTGCCTTGGGCTGGGCCACATTCCCGACAAGAGGCCCTGAGGCCAAGCCTCCGCAAAGCCTTTTCTGCACTGGCAGGCAGAGAGGTCTGTGGGCCTGGAGATCCAGTCTGTGAGTCCACATTGGGAAGGCAGAGCTGTCCCGGGTCTTGAGCTACTTAACTAGGGTTAAGTATGGGAATCCCTCGGTGAGGCCAGCAAACAGTCTGGGACTGGTGATACCAACGTGGGCTTCTGGCCAGTACGTGAGAAAGAGCAACTGTGTCTCTTTCCTTAGCAGTTTGAGAGCTTGCTTCCTCAGAGAAAACTTCTTGACTCTTTAGTCCATGCCTTCTGGGCTCACCCACTGCAAAGCCCCAGAACCCTGCGGTCACGAGTTCCTCATGTAATGTTAGCCCTGCATGCAGAGCTTGCTTGGCCCTCTTTCTGAACCCTGATCCTAGGGAGAAAACCTGAAGAACCAATGATTTAAGGAACTTTAGAAATGGAAAAGATAAGGCCCCTTGAGTTATATCTTTTCAAACAGTAAAAGACATTACTTGGATAGATGTATTGCTCTTAGAGAAACCACCATTTTGAAGGTTCCCAGCATATGGGTTTATAAGCAACTCTTTATTTCTATACGTAAGTTTAAGTAGTCTTATTTGGAAAGTTAATTTTTTAAATGAGTTATAGGCCTCATTTCCCCCAGACTCCTAAGAATGCGTAACTTCTACTCAGGTCAATAAGGAATCGTTTCCTCATTCCAAATGGCCTTTCACCTTCGGGGTTGGAAGAATGGGGCTCCCCTCATTCTGGAGGTAAGTGTTTATGGACAGCTTTAAAATTTTGACTAATATTTCAACTGTTGAGAAATATACCCTGTAATGTTCAGACAGAAGGAGGAAATGTAAAATCACTTCCACTTGGCCTGGGGCAAATCATCAGACCCCAAGCTCCAGGAGAAACAGGCCAGCACTGGCTCATTCTCCACAGCATGTCCTTAGAGCCCCGCACCACAGGTGCTCCTGAAAAGTTTACAGAATGGGGCTGGCAGATGAATAATGGATTTCTCTGTAAGCCAAGGGCCTTGCCAGGCACTCCACAGTCCTGGAGTAGCCAGCCCCCATGCTTGGACACTGTATCTTGCACTCTACAAATCCAGCAGACACAAAGAGTATCTAGAAAAAGCAACATGGTGTAGCAGAACGAGCCCAGAACCAGACACGGATGCCCTGGCCTGG
The DNA here is from genome assembly GCA_004024625.1 of Mellivora capensis. Classification (NCBI taxonomy): domain Eukaryota; kingdom Metazoa; phylum Chordata; class Mammalia; order Carnivora; family Mustelidae; genus Mellivora; species Mellivora capensis. The sequence continues at coordinate 87,461 of PISX010001901.1, read as the reverse complement.
CCTGCCATTAGTCAGCAGCGTGACCACAGGCCCACCGGTCCTCCTCTCTGGGCTGTGTTTTCGTTACATGCAAAAACGGAGCATGAAGATCCCTTCTACCCTAAGACTATATGCCTTACATTTAGTGATACTGAGAAGAAGTCTGTTCTATTGGCTTTAGGAGGAAGCAGCACATCAATGGTTAAATATATACTGTGTTCCTTCTTCAAAATGTAGCCACGTATAAAACCAAAAACAATGAGGCTGCTTTATAATAGAGAGAGCATGTGATATTGCCTACCTGGCTCAGCCCCAAATCATCCATCAGTATTCTGCTTTGCTCCAACTCGCTGTCACCATGTTGATGCAAAAACAAGCTTCCTATAGGGGTCGCTGCGGAGCAGATGACGCGCACCTGGAAGAGGAAGGTGCCTGAAGGGTGGCGCCCCTTACATTTCACGCGTTGAAGGCAAGAACAAATCCCTCACGAAATAAAATGTGTTTGCCATCACAGGGTGCTAAGTTTGTGTCTCTTTAATGGGATATTTTTAAACTGCAGAGTGCTTTTCAAAAGATTTCCACACAGCTTGTAACAACCTATAGAGTAGGGAGGAATGGTCTTATTGGGTGACTTGAGGCCTGGAGAGGTCTCACTCAGCTCATGGTGCCAGCTCAGGTCTCCCAGTTGGAAGTCCAGTGGTCTTTCCATTACGCCCTGGGGCAGCTATTTACACCCGGCTGTCTGGGGCCTGTGCGGGCCGGGAGGACCTTCCGAGCGCTTGTGCATAGGTGAGTGGTAAGTGCAACGCCATCACTACTCTCATTAGACCCTGTCTAGAACCCACATTTGTATCAGCATCCGACCACGACATTCTTCAAAAAGACTAAGCTTGACATGAATATTTCTTGATTACACAATGTTTGAGTGAGTGTGCACATGTGACCATATATTGGAAACAGCTTTTCTATCTTTATAAATTTTACATCCACCAGTTTAAATACAAACATACTCTTCTTGTTGTTTAATAAGTTCTGAATTTGTTTTCAGGATTCACAGCTACCGTTTAAACATCATTATTTAAACAACGATGCCAAGACCTTAAAATAACAAATGACATTTGGGAATTGTTTTTCCGTACCCGAATGGCCTTCTACCCTCTCTTAGACATTACTTTTAATCACAAATGACCCTATTTTCATTATTTAGATATGAATACCCTGATTGCACAAATTTCCATGAATACACTCCAGACTAATGTCTGTTTGATGCCCCCAATTTCTGAAATAAGATCACTGCAACTATTGTTTAAACAAAGAACATAAACTCTAAATGTGTGATGTGGTTAAAGCAAATGTTAGGAGAGTAGTTCTGGCTCTCCGCCATACTGCATAGAACTCTTCCTTCCCATTAACTAAGAAGTGAAACGGTGGGTGTGAAACAGGACGAGGGGATGGGACAGAGGGCAGGGGACCATATGTTGTCTTTAAGGTATTCCCAGCTGACCTGTAGATGAGAGTTTTATCAATCCTCCTACTCTAAGAACCACCTACTAATGCCCCTTCTACCACTTTTTCTTGAAGCATTAGCCCTCTAAAAACAGACGACCACCTCCAGGCTCACTCCTTTCATTCCGGACCCCACATGGTTATTTCAGAGCGGGGTCTGGTCGGTGACAGGACCTGAACCCCAAGCTCTGGTATTCTCAGCTTCCTGCCTCTCCTGCCTCCCTGAGCCCATGTATGCCAGCCCTCTGGGAGTGTGTGTGTGGCCCATCGGGATGTCCCTCACTATGGCAGACTCCTCTCAGCATTGTACCTGAACCAAGGTAGGTGCCCTCCATGCTCAGGCCTGCCACAGGGCCTTTGCTGCAAAGCCCCCCCCCCCCACCTTGGAGTTTAGGCATCACTTCTCAGCACTTGTAAGAAGCAGTTGAGGAGCTTGTGAACATGCAGGTTTTCAGGTCCATCTCCTAGGATTAGGGTTCATTTACTGGACTGGGTGTGGAGTAGGCTCTGGAACGTGGATCTTAAGTAGCCCGGGGGACTCTGATGTAGGCCATCCTCAGCAGGACTTCCCCAGGTCCATCCCCAGTCCCCCAGAGATCAGTCTACTCTCCCCCGGACCTTCACGGCACCATACTCCTCTCTCGATCCTTCCAAGAGACTAGACCTCAGGGGTGACTTCACATTTAATTCTGTGGATATTTGATGAATGCTTCTCTGACACTAGACTGTAAGTTCTATGAAGGCAGGCACCAGATCTGGCTTTGCCTGTTGTTGAACTTCTAACATTTAGCACTGCACTTGGTATGAGAAAGGTTGTTGAATAAATGAATAAAAGAAACATTAAAATTTCATCTCTTCCTCCCAGTGGATTCTGGTACTTTCCTCCTCCTCTCAAAATCCCTTCAATTTTAGAATCACTGCTCTATTTCTGTACAATAAGGAGAAATATTGTATCTACTAGTAATATATTTAACTCTATGGATATTTAACTCTATTTTGAAGTCATACTTGTGCTTTTACTATAAATATGTATTTACAGAGATATATATATGTATATAAATATATATATATATATGAGTTTATTATTTGACACTGAGGAGACAGTGAGAGAGGAAATACAGTCAGGAGGAGTGGGAAAGGGAGAAGCAGGCTTCCCATTGAGCAGGGAGCTGGATGCGGGTCTCAATCCCAGGACCCTGGGATCATGACCTGAGCCGAAGGCAGACGCTTAACAACTGAGCCACCCAGGCACCCTACAGATATAGTTTTTTAAAAGATCTATTTATTTATGAGAGAGAGAGCCTAAGCATGGCGGGGAGGGGGAGAGGGAGAGGGAGGATCTCAAGCAGACTCCCTGTTGAGCGTGGTGTCCGACGAGGGTGCTCGATCTCTTGACCCCAAGGTCATGACCTGAACTGAAACCAAGAATTGGGTCCTCAATTGACTGAGCCACCCAGGCGCCCCACAGATATAGACTATTAATAGGGGCTTACCTTCACTGAATGTGCTTTACGTGCTCATTTAATTCTAGCAACAACCATATGGAATAAGAACTATTATTCCCCCCTTTTCTTCTACAGAAGGCAACTGTGGCTCGAGAGATTAAGGTGGTCCTTGAGGCGGACAGCCTGGCTTAAAGCCAATTCTTTAATCAGTAGGCTGTACTGCATCTGATGAATAGACATGGGCTCATGGCTTAAACAAACAAAAAGATGAGGCAAGGCTAGTTACAAGGGTTTCTGGGTCACAGGGAGAGAGAACTCCAATAGCAAGGAGGGTCCTTCATCATTCATTCATTTGTTCATTCAGTCCAGTCATTTATTTATGCAACTCGTGAACTGACTGAGCACTCAAGCTGGGTAAGGCTTTCTGTTGTTCATCACCAAGCGTGCACATTCTGTCATTCTATGTCTATGATGGCATCGTTAACATCGCAGTGTCTTCTGATGGAAGCCTGACAATCCCACTACTTTTACTCCTATCACTGATACTACCTACACAGCCTCTGGCTTGTGCCAAGCGTTGCTCTGAGTGCTTTTCATGGATTAGCTTATCTTGCCCTCAACCATTCTCAGAAGGAAATACTATTATCCCCCAAATTGCAAATGAGGGCGCTGAGGCACAGAGAATAAATCAGGATTCCAGTCCAGGCGATCTGACTTGACTGCACAGTCCAAAATGTTTATAGTCTTGAGAAAAGTGCACTACATCCTTACCTTGAAATCATAGAAGTTATCAATGAGAGTGATGAATCGTCGAGCCTGCGTCCTCTTGGCCAGCGTAAATTGGGGAATGTTTCGTAAGAATACCGTATCGAAATTCTTTGACAGTTCCAGATAGTCACTGGCTCCAAGTGGCTGTAATTAAAATGAAAATGAAGACTAGAAAACCGAAGCCAATTCCAGTGGCCCAGAATTTGAAAACACCTCTTTTTCTGGTCATGGTGTGATCTAGGCGGCAGCTTTGGTGTGACTTGACCAAACGGAGCAGTGTCTTCACTGTGGGCTAAGGAGGGTGTCCACCGTCCTTGTAACAGTGACGTAGAAAAGGGGCAAGAGAGAAGACAAGACTGTGGTGGGAAGTGAAAGAGTAACTCGAGCCACCCCAGCCTTCCATTTTTTAATTTCTATGACATAACTGTAAACACGCCCCAACAAATCCTTCCTATGACTCCACTGCAAGCTGTCACTGCTGTTAAATGGGCCACCTTATCATGGTGTGCCAACTCTTCTGTCGCCATTTTGAAATAAAGACTGTGTTTCAGTGCGAAATCATCAGAAAATCTTTCTCACTTAATTTGAAATAGAATTGTTCAGGTGCAGTGTCGTGAGCGTAGCTAACTTCTGTAGGAAATACCGGAGGAGTTAATGGCCAGAGGCAGAGGCCTGGAGCACAATTCGGTGCAGACTGCTCCCTATTAATGTGAGCAGGGTACAACACTCAAGGTTCACAAAATTATCCACAAAGGCACCACCTACGATATAAGGCACTTATTCCCAAAACATGACTTTAACTCACGAAATTTATGAAAACTATCAGCAAACATCCTTTGGGGTTAGGAACATTCCCAGCAAGCATTACCTGTCTTTTTAAGTTGCACATGTATGAGTGTTTCTGGCCCTTGCTACAGCGTGGATGAGACAGGGGTCTGAGTGGGCCAGAAGCTACTCTGAGGTACTCCTGGAAGCTTCTGGATCACCAGGACCCATCCCTGGGACACAGACGGCTGAGCGCCCTCAATTTCTGGCAGAATCCATCAACACTGCTCTCTGTCCAGAAATGTCTCCCTCACTGGGGGAGTCATTTGCATCAAAACTTCTTCCAGAAATGCAGATTTGGCTATGTTCTTGGGAGAATTAGGGATTTGTGAGGAGGGAAGACTGTCATCCCCACTGCAGAGCCCAATCATTTAAGCCTACACTCTCCTAACAAGTAGCGGAAACAAGTCACACTCGGGAAAAGAGACCTCTCGTGGAGGTGTGCAGAGGCCAGAGTAAATCAGAGCGAAACTCTGGGGAAGTGGTTCCTTCAAGGGAGAGCAGCTCTAAGAACGCTGCAGCAATTAAGAGACCCTGGGCAAAGGGGCAGGAAACAAACAGGAGAGAGCACAAAGAATGACTCAGCTCCTTTGGAAATCTGCTTAGAGAGGTCCCTTCCCCACATCTTTCACCAACCAGGTAACAAATGGGGCCAGAAGAGGGGACCCTTGCTTTCCCATGTCCCTCCCCTGGCTGGGCAGCCTTTACCTGCATTTTATCTCCAACCATTTCCCATTTCCCTCCAGGCTGGCCTTACCTGAGACTCCCCTACTCACTGGGCCACACAGGGACTGGAGTGTGGGGTTTTTGGTTTGTTTGTTTAACCTGGGCTCTCTTAGGAGAGAACCCTGCTGTTAAGCCTGTTATGGACCAGGAGTGAACCCTCAGTCTCTTACTTATTAATGGTATACCTTTGGCAAGTCACATCATCTTTCTCTTCCTTTGGTCCTCCTATCTATAAAATGGGAGTTTGATTCCTCGCTCACAGGATTGTGATGATTCCACGAAAGAATACGTGTAAAGCCTTTAGCACAGTGCCTAGGGCACACGTTAGCACTCAGATCACTTTGGCTGCTTTTTATTTCGATTAGTTTGAGCCCAAATGATTAGGCTCAACAATGACAAGTTGAGGACATTCTCAACAGGACCAGTTAATTATGTTCCACCACCGACCCCATCCAAAACCCTAAATCAGTCTTTGTGCCAGACCTCAGGATCACAGCAGGGACCATTGGAGACTGCGGGATCCCACATAAAGACAACAATTCCCTACAGTGGGGGTGGGGGGGGAAAGGCCACATATGGCCTCTTTGAGGAAACAGCAAAACTCCTACAACAAGGCACGCAGGCTCTGAGGGTGACACGCACCACCTTTTTTAAGATCAGTCAGGATTTAGTGTCTCATCTTTTGTAAATCAGAAAGTATATGTACAAAAAGGTAACAGCTCATCTCAGGTCTATAGTTATGTATAATTAAACTCGTTCTTTATGCACGGATGTGATTTCTATCAGGATAACTACATGCCCAAGGAAAATCATCATCAGGAGGGCCCTGAAGTGCCTAGGGCAACTGGAAATCAGGATTCTGCCCACTCAGCTCTTTTTACAAATTATATACCTTTGTCAGAAGGTTCTGCATTTGCCGTTATATTAGCAAATGTCCCTTCGCTCACATCCCTAAAACAATTATGTGCTCATTCACGTAAAGAAAATCAAGCTTTATGTAGTTATCTATCTCCTTTAAAAACAAAGGTGATGGGGGCAATGAGGGGTTACTGTTTTCAGTGGATCCCGAGTTTCACTTTGGGATGAAGAGAGTTCTAGAAATGGACAGTGGTGATGGTTGTGCAACAATGTGAAGGTACTTAATGCCACTTACTGTACCCTTAAAAATGGTTAAAATGGCAAATTTTACATTATGTTTTATTTTACCACCACAACAGAAAAAAGGTCATTAACACTAAGAAATGTTATTTTTTGCCAAAGAAATCCCAATTTAGGCCACAAAAGGATAACATTACTTTTTTCTTTAAAAACATAAGAAGAATGGGGGCGCCTGGCACAGTCAGTTAAACAAATGTTTAACAAATGTTAAACTCCTGGTTTTGGCTCAGTGGTGATCTCAAGGTCGTGAGATTGAGCCCCTCCTGGGGCTCTGTGCTCAGCAAGGAGTTTGTTTAAGACTCTCCCTCTGCCCCATCCCCCCTGGAATAACTAAATCTTTTTTAAAAAATGGGAAGAATGAAATGTATTAATAGAAGGATGTCTTTTCCCCAAGGAAATCAGCTCCAATAAGATTAATATTAATTTAAAATACAAAGCTTTTAGAAGGTATCTAAAAGAGTGTCTTCTTATACAGCTTTGATGGTGAAGTATCCAAGAATCGACAAACTTTCAGGATTGATTTTGGTGAGAGATTGGGGGTTTTCTTTATTACTCAGAAATGCTATTTTTCATTACATAAATAAGTCAAACTGTGTGGGCAAAACCACGTTAAGATGCTTTGGAATCACTGGTCTGCCCCTTTCAGTCCTGTGACCTTGAGCAATCCCTCTGAGCCTCCATTTCCTCATCCGTAAATGGGGGATCATGGCAGGACGTGTCTCGGGTTTGCCCTGAGCTCGCGGTACCGACCACATGTAAAATCTTTTAATAGTGGCCTCGCACAGTAAGTGCTTAATAAATGCTATTTACGGAGCTCCGGTGAAAAGCAAATGAAACGATATACGCATGGTACCTATTTGGCACACATCAGACAGATACTTAATATATAGTAGCCATATTCTTTATTAACTAATCAAATATCCTAGTTCTGAGCTGATGAGGTCACGCAGCCTACACAAGTGAACAATTCAGCTAACTCCAGTCTGCTCTGCCTTTGTACTCAGCAGGTAAAAGCTGCTTCCTCTGGTCCTTCCTGCTGTCTCGGTCCACCAAGATATCTGTCAGCCAGGTGCCTTAGCCCTCCATGAAGTCATTTATAGAAGACAAAAACAGCATCTATCTCAGACCCTCTCCCTGCCACTTCTTTGGTAATACCACCAGGACCATATGTGGGGGAAGGCTCCAGACCCACAGAATGAACAGCCCTTACCCCAGCACATGGTACATTGTAAGGGCTTCATATTCACTGAATGAATGAATGAATGAATGAATGGTGCATAAAACACAACACGGCCCAAGGAGCAGGCTTATTCCTTCTTTTATACCCATTTGTCTCCAAAACAATTGAACCACCTACAAAAAAAAAAAAAAAAATCCCACCCTTTCTTCATTGGCCCAAACTCCCCACTCCCAAGGCAAGGCTTTGTTGTATATCCTAGTGTGTACATAGGAAAAGTCTAGGAAGATATAAACCAAAATGTGAACAGCAGTTATCTTTGGCTGATGGAATAAAAGACGAATTTTGTTTTTTTCTTATACTGTTTTGATCTCTGCCACCCCCCACCCTTGCCCCATGAACTTGTGTTACTTTCAAACAGCAAAAGCAATAATGCTTTTTTAGGAGGTCATTTTTATAATGGGTATCTTATCATTTATCTTGCATGTGTGAGATCATAACGTGAGTTTTGTCATGGACATCCCCCCCCTCCCCCAAGGTTTTCTTAATCCGAAGAAGTAGAGTTTTTTCAGGGACATTTAAAAAAAGAAAATAAAACATAAGGCTGAACATGTATTTTCTCCTTTATAGTCTGACAAAAGCATAAAGGATTTCATATTTGGGGTAAAAGTTGATCTCGGTTATACAGTACACTCAACTGATGCTTCTTCATGCTAGGGCAGCGAGAGAGAGTGGGGAGGAGGTGAAAGGCAGCATCCCCCAATAGTTCACGTTTAGCTCTTGCAGTCAAGGCACCAGAGTTCCCCAGATCAAAGGCTCATTGATGTTAAAATCCACATCACAGCTCAGACTGATACATTCCCATTTATATCATGTCTTAACTTGAGCAAATTTTCTCCATGCAAGCTTGATTCTTGTTCACACAAGATGGTAGCATTCAAAAATGTCTCTTCAAGTTTTCTTCAGATCATACTTAAAAAATTTTATCATCATGTTCCTTTCAGGGGCAGCAACTTCTTGCTAGACATATCTCCAAAGGCAAGGGAACCAAAAGCAAAATGAACCTACTGGGACTTCATCAAGATAAGAAGCTTTTGCACAGCAAAGGAAACAGTCAACACAACTAAAGACAACCTACAGAATGGGAGAAGATGTTTGCAAAGGACATATCAGATAAAGATCTATAAAGAATTTATCAAACTCAACACCCAAAACCCAAATAATCCAGTCAAGAAATGGGCAGAAGCGATGAACAGACAATTTTCCAAAGAAGACATATAAATGTCCAACAGACACACGAAAAAATGCTCCACATCTCCTGGCGTCAGGGAATACAAACCCAAACCACAATGAGATACCACCTCACACCAGTCAGAATGGCTAAAATTAATAAGTCAGGAAACGACAGGTGTTAGCAAGGATGCAGAGAAAGGGGAACCATCCTACACTGTTGGTGGGAATGCAAGCTGGTGCAGCCACTCTGGAAAACAGTATAGAGGTTCCTTGAGAAGTTAAAAATAAAACTACCCTATGACCCAACAGTTGCACTACTAGGTATTCCTCTCAAAGACACAAATGTAGTGTTCTGAAGGGGCACCAGTGGCCCAGTGTTTACAGCAGCAAAGTCCATAATAGACAAACTAAGAGTCCAGATGTCCATTGACAGAGGAAGGAATAAAGAAGATGTGATATATATATATATATGCACATATATGTATACATACACACATATACACACAATGGAATATTACTCAGCCATCAGAAAGGATGAAATTTTACTATTTACATCAACATGAATGGAACTGGAGGGTATTATGCTGAGTGAACTAAGTCAGAGAAGGAAAATTATATGGTTTTACTCCTTATATGTGGAATATAAGAAACAGCACAGAAGATCACAGGAGAAGAGAGGGGAAAACTGAATGGAAAGAAATCAGAGAGGGAGACAAACCATGAGAGACTCTTAACCACAGGAAACAAACTGAAGGTTGTTGGAGGGGAGGTGGAGAGGGGATGGGGTACTTGGTGATGGGCACTAAGGAGGGCACATGATGTGATGAGCACTCAGTGTTATAGGCAACTGGTGAGTTACTGAACTCTGCATCTGAAACTAATGATGTACTGTATGTTGGCTAACTGAATTTAAATTTTAAAAACTTTATTATTGTTAAAAATTATTAATCAGGAACTGCACTAAGCCACTTCAAATCAAACCTGATTTTTACTTTCTTTTTTTTTTTTTAAAGATTTTTATTTATTGATTTGTCAGAAAGAGAGAGAGAGAGAGAGAGCTCACACAGGCAGACAGAGGGGCAGGCAGAGGCAGAGGGAGAAGCAGGCTCCCTGCCGAGCAAGGCAGGCCCGATGTGGGACTCGATCCCAGGACGCTGGGATCATGACCTGAGCCGAAGGCAGCCGCTTAACCAACTGAGCCACCCAGGCGTCCCCAAACCTGATTTTTAAAAAGTTATGTTCATGGAGCCAACTTTTTTCATTAAATTTGAAGAGATTTTATTTAAAAGTTTTGTTCAAATTCAATATTTGCTATATTTAATGTATCTTTGTAAGTTTATTTTTCTTCTGATTATATAATAGAAATTTAGTAAATGTTTTCATCAAAACACATAGGTGCTGACAAATTACCTTATCTAGCCCTATGTGCCACCCAAATGGTATGTTGCCACAGGACTACTGATCCCCCTTTCCCCAGTATTCAGTATTTAAATGTGTGTGGCGGCATTTAAGTGCATTAAGTTAAAAATTCTCTAAAAAATTATGATAATTTTAAACCTATTTAAAATATTTTTGGAAAAATGAAGAATGCCTATGTGCGGTAGTCTGATTATAATAATGGCTCCAATTGTTCTTGCCTCCTTGTCTACACTCTTTGGATTGTGACTTTCCATCTCTCCCATTAAGGCATGACATCTCCCTAGCTCTTCAGTCTGGGCTGGACTTGTAATTCATCATGATCAAAAGAATGAGGCAAAAGTCACAATTTTCCAGTTCTGAGCTTAGGTCTCAAGAAGCTTTGCCTGCTTCTGCTGTTTTGCAACAGCCATGCTGGCCTGCTGATGAAGGAGAGAACCTAAGAAGGACAGCCAATTGTCCAAGGAGAGAAAGCATCCTAGGCCAGCTGTCCCCATGCCCCACAGTGGATGAGAGAACCCAACCAATACCAGCAAAGCTGACTGCAGATGCATAAGTGAATCCAAAATATATCAACTGGCCTGTAGATTAGAGAGCAGTAATAAATGCTTATTTTTTTAAGCCACTGAATTTTGGGGGTGACTTGTTATGTAGCAATAGCTGACTGAAACACTATACTTTCCACAGAGAGGTTCACTAGGAAAAGCCCATGTTTTAAAAGTCCTTAGCAAGTCCAGCACATGAAGAAAAATACGTCTAGCTTTTGTAGCAAGACTGGGTTTACCTAACTGATAAAGATATGTAAAAACATACATGTAAAATCATACTGTCATTTGTTTTATGCTCATTTCTTTTTTTAAAGATTTTATTATTTATTTGAGAGAGAGAAGAGTATGAGGAGGGGTAGGGGCAAAGGGAGAAGCAGACTCCCCACTGAGCAGGGGGCCCAAAGCAACATGGGGCTCAATCCAAGGATTGATTGAGCCAAAGGCAGATGCTTAACTGACTGAGTCACCCCAATTCAGTGCCCCAATGTCCATTTAGTATTCTTAATCAATTTTGGAATTTTTATGGTGTGGTATAAAACTTATTTCTTAAAAATAAAACCTGGGGTGCCTGGGTGGCTCAGTGGGTTAAAGCCTCTGCCTTCAGCTCAGGTCATGGTCCAAGGGTCCTGGGATCGAGCCCCACATCAGGCTCTCTGCTCACCAGGGAGCCTGTTTCCCCCTCTCTCTCTCTCTCTGCCTGCCTCTTTGCCTACTTGTGATCTCTGTCTGTCAAATAAATAAATAAAAATCTTTAAAAATAAATTAAAAAAAAATAAAACTTGTGATTTACTGTACACATGAACTAGAAGGAAAAAGAGCTAGAAAATTATGTGTGGCATCCCTATAGAAGAAAGAAGACATGGACCCAGTCAAATAAAAACACAAAGTCAGAGAGAGAAAACAAGTTGACATGAAAAAGGAAACTGGGAAAGACAAGGACTGGCTGCAATGAAACTTAAATTGTAAGAGCATGCCAACAGAAAAATGGATAAAGAACATGAATAGATAACTCATGGAACAAAAAGTATAAAAAAGTCTAAGAGGCTAATACAAAAATGAAAAATATAGTCAAGCTCCCTGGCATCCAGAGAAAGACAAAACAAGAATAATGTGTCATTTTTCATATAGCAATTTTGCAAAGAAAAATAAATCATTACTACTCGATGCTGGCAAGTAGGTAATGAGACACCCATTGCTGCTAAAAAGTAAATTAGTTTAGTTGCTCCAAAAGAAATTTGTTGGATTGTACTAAGAGCCCTGAAAGAAGTCATAACCTTGGCCCAGCTGTTGTGTTCCTAGAAATCAATCTGTAGTTAACAATCAGAAATTCAACCAAAGGCAATAGACAGGATTATTTATAACTATGGGAATCAAAACAACTTTAAAATATAACACCAGAGGAATGGCTCAATAAATTATGGCACACTGATAAAATGGAATATATTACCAATATAGAGCAATGTTTATGAAACATTTTATGACATGGAAACATGCTTACGATAAAAGTGAAAAAAAGCATAATTCAAAATTATATTCGTACTAAGGTATCTATTTTGCTCTAAATAGATATGTAGGAAAAGGGCCAAGTAAATATGTAAAAATGCTAACAATCGTTATCTCTAAGTGGTCTGAGTGATAGACTTAGAGGACTGTATTTTATAATATTTTATCATCTTTGTTTTTTAGATTTTTCTGTATTTTTCAAAAGGGAGAGAAACAAAATCTATTATGACCAAAGAGTAAAAACAGAATGATGTGGCAAGACAATGTCGGAGATCTTTACTGAGTCCAAAGTATACTCTTTGTTTTTGTTTTTCAGCTCTCTGATCCCCTCCATCTTCCCGAACAAGGAAGAGTGAGTGTGTAAAACAATCACCATACGTGCATATACTGAAGACCTTGAGGAGCTCCAAATCTATTCCAAGTTGCCCTTGCCACCATCACTTACTCCACTGTCCAAGACAGGGAGACCCGGAAGGGTCAGTACCCTCGTGTTCACCTGAGTGTCTGTAGCACCTAGCTGAAGAGGGAACGGGATCTTGCACAACACAAGACTCGTGAATAAGCGAACACATTATCACAATCTCTTCTTCAGAATCAACGCTAACCCCTGACTGCTTAAAAAACACAAGGTTTGCACTAAATCTTGCAAGAACTTGGCAAACCACAAAGACCCGTTTCTCCACTCTTTCGACCTAACATACAGCCGAATTGCACACACAGGGTATCTACAGCAGTTCTAAGTCTTTATACTTTCATTTGCGTTAGTCGATCCTCTTCCCTAAGTAAACCAGAGCATGAGACACCTTCCAAAACCGTAATTAGTACTGTAAATTCCTGCATTGTGTCCGATGAATAATTAACGCACGTGACTATTTTCGAGTACGAATGCCACTTCAGTTGGTAGCATCCTTGAGTACGTAATTCTAGCTCAAAATTCAAGGAGCGTTATCTAATGCAGATTCTTCTTATGATAGATAATGATGACATTCTCCGTCTTTCTACCTGAGCGATTAAAAAGTTTAATAGTCTTTGATGTGGCTGGTTATCTGAATAATTTTCTAAACAGAAACAATTAAAACCCACTTATTTGATGCTTTGTGCATTCTCGACTATTGTTTCCAGCTCTTTGTTTCTGGGGAAACCTGATGAAAACTTAAAGAACTTTAAATCTATAATGAGTTTGCAAAGAGCGTTTGTTTTCCTTAATTACCGGGAGTATACAGCTGGATTACATGTAGCACAGTCCCTCTAACAAACTTTGAGGAATAAAGAGCTTGCCTGCTGTCTTCTTTCTCCTGCATGAGAACCGGCACAGCTGTCCGCTGAGGTCTGACCCTAGTGCCGGGAGTGGGAATTTTCTCAAAGCCACGCCTGTGTGAAATGCACGAGCCTCACCGTCGGGCTGCCTTCTGCCCTGCAAGGAGCGGTTGATCCACTCCAGCACACACGAATGAGCTGTCAGCTCGAGTTTCTTTTTTCTCTGCCCGGCTAATGCTTGTTCTGCCACCATTATTTCAGCTCGAGTAGGATGATTATTATTTCAAGCGCTGTCTAGATGATGTTGTCCTCAGGGTTACTCTTTATAGACTCCGCTTTATAAATTCCTCATAGTGTCACCCTGATAACTCCTCATTAAACAAGTACGTGTGGCATCTTGCTTTGTGTACACAGAAATGACAATACGTCGTATCTTAAAGAGAAGTACTTTTAAATAGAAAAAAGCGCACTTTAACGGAATTAAGGTGAAGGCAGTTCTTTTCAAAACTAAGAATATCGTATGAATTTGTTAAAACAACTAGGTGCATCAAATCAATAAAGATAATAATTGGAAAAACAATGCACTGAAATGTATTTGTAGAGTACAGAATTTCCCAAGATTGGTAATATGGCCCCTTACTATGAGAAATCTCATTACTATGAAGTCTGTAACATCCAACCGGGAAATCGTTCACCATTCCAGAAAATACTATCATCTCTTACACACATTCTACTCCAGAAGGTGTTCTCTGGTGGGCTGAGGCAAAGTTTTACTACTTAACTTACAAAGTCTCAATGGCAGGAGGCTAGTTCTACCCAAAAGTACAAGATCTTTACTAAACTCCTGTCCCCTTGATGGCCAAATATAGTACTCTTTGTGGGGGTGGGGGGAGTGTCGCATTTTTAACAGAGTTTGTAGAAACAATGATTAAACAACAACAACAAAAATCAATGTGGCAAACCAGAGACAACTGTATTCTTTCCTCACCCTGACTTGAGTAGCTTTGTGTATGTAATAAATCTCCAAATTCTAGAGATATCCAATTCTGGAGATTCCAGAACTGACAACTTTCTTAAAACACAAACCACATCAAATCACATCTATTAAGCGCCTGCTATATATCAGAAGCACTGAGCTGGTTTATCCCTAGGAATACTTCCAGTTCATTTGGAAAAAAGAAACCCCAACAACTGGTACAAAGACATCTGATTTATTGTCTATAGCACAGAAAGCCAAAATGTAAAGTATGGAGATAAGTTAAAAACACACCATTAGAAGAACATGAAGAGGTAGGAAATCATTCACATCATCATTATTACTAAAAAGTGTCACTGAATGTAAGCGCCAATACAGCTCCAAGGAAATAACATAAAAACTACAAAAGTGTCTCCAGGAGATGGCAGGAATTACTGACGTGGACCATTCTAACCACTGGGACTGAGTAAACCAGACTATAACTTGTTAAGGAAGAGCTGGCATCTGACTAGGATGGAGTCTTCAATTGTTCAACAGACAAGGAAAACTTCAGGGGACTCGAGAGTTGCTTCTTGGGGAAGTGGGATAGACTGGGTTCAACCATGCCAAAGGAATGAACAACAGTAAATAAATTAGTGTGCCTTAGATCCCTCCCCTCAGAAAACCCCTAAATGCTTCTGGAATTAGAAAGTCTTACCCAAGTATTTTATTCAGTTTGTTTTCGATTTAACTATAGTGTGAGGGATGGTGAGAAAGCAGCCTCGAGTCCATGAGGAACAGGCCCCCTTCTTTGGTTTTTAAGGCTGAGGGAAATGACCTCACAGCCTCCCTCACGGACCTTGGCTATCCTCAATCTAGAACCTGGCTTCCTCATAAGATTATTCAACCTGGCTAGACTCTCCTACCAGTTCTCTCCTACTACTATCTAAGATCTCTGAATTAAGATAAAAAGAGGTTTATGCTTAAGATCTTTTCAAAAAGTTAATTTTTCTTAGTAATCTCACAACCCCAAGATCTTACATGAGGCTCGAACTCACAACCCCAAGATCTAGAGTCATGTGCTCCACCAACTGAGCCCACTAGATGACCTTTAAGCTTTAGATTTTATAAGAAGCCGTGGGCACACTTTGGATTAAGGGGTTTTATTTCTTGTGGCTTCTAAAATTTGTTTAGCTTCAAGCCAACCCTAGGCAAACCAGGGTCTACGAAATGGGAACTAAATAAGTAACGCATAACAATGTGTTATATGGGATATTTAGCTTAAGAAGAGAACCCATATTCTTCATATCTAGGAACACAGACAGCATGAGGCTTTTCAAAAACATTCCATATACAAATGTATGTGAGTATGTTATAACTATTTCATTGATTAGTTTTTTTATTTTATTTATTTTTTTATTTTTTTTAGATTTTATTTATTTACTTATTTGACAGAGAGAGATCAGAGGTAGGCAGAGAGGGACACCTGGGTGGCCCAGTTGGTTGGGCGGCTGCCTTCGGCAGGTCATGATCCCAGCGTCCTGGGATCGAGTCCCACATTGGGCTCCTTGCTCGGCAGGGAGCCTGCTTCTCCCTCTGCCTCTGCCTGTGCTCGCTCTCTCTCTCTGACAAATAAATAAATTTAAAAAAAATTAAAAAAAAAAGAGGTAGGCAGAGAGGCAGGCAGAGAGAGAGAGAGGAGGAAGCAGGCTCCTCGCTTGAGCAGAGAGCCCGATGCGGAACTCGATCCCAGGACCCTGAGATCATGACCTGAGCCAAAGGCAGAGGCTTTAGCCCACTGAGCCACCCAGGTGCCCCTTGATTAGTTTTTTTAAAGGAGTTTTTGGTTAGAAGGTATTTAATGTGATCCTCTACCGATAACTAACCATATATAATTAACCCATTCAAGTCATACAGAATGAGAGAAAAGTTATTTCAGCTGCACAAAAAGCTAGTTCTTTGAAATGACTAATCTAGATATTAGCAATCTAGCAGACACTGAAAAAAATAGTGCTGGGGAAGAAAAATAGCCCAACTATTACTAGAATTACTTTACAAACTCATTTATTAAAACAATGTTGTAACAACCGCCTTCTAATTTCCCACTGGCAAAAAAATGTTTTATTAGCTAGTATAAAACAAATAGGAATAAACATTATTATTAATGCCTCAGACATTATAATATCTGATTGTACAGACTACAGAAGGAAATAAATATGTGGCCAAGGCTGAAATATGTTTCCATCCTGTTATATATTTTTGAATATAATGATTTTAATAAGAATATATACAGTAATGACGAAGTAATTAGTAAGAACATGATTCTACCAAATTCACTGAAATCAGTAGCTGAAGACTACCATCATCAAGCCATCCTGAGCATCCCCTCGGTAGAGGGCAGTGTTTGCTACATCTCTGTTGGAGGAAACCGTGTTATAAATTTGCCTGGTTTTGAGATCCAGGAGAAACGTGAAAGATTGCTCCCAAAGGAGGTTCTACACCTTCGCTACTGGTCCTACGTGTGCCTTTGGAAAAAAAAGGTCCATCCACACAAACTTCTTCTTTTGGAAATCAAAATGAAGAGGCATAAAAAGTAACAACACACTATAAAGCAAGGCGAGGCTTTAGAATACCAAGTAACTTAATTTAAATTTGAGGATGATCACTTCTGAACATGTTAAAGTCTTAGAAATGCAGAGATTTTGTTTTTGTTTTGCTTTTCCTCGTGAGAATTCATTGGGTCTCCCCAGTCCTCTTAGATCTGGATATTGAAAAAGCCTAATCAGAGTTGGGAACAAAATGGCTATAAAGAATTATTCTTCCTCCCACTCTTCTGCTTTCCAAATCATGGAAATACTTGGTAAAAAATGCTAATTCATATTCTAAAGATATTAAAAAGTTAATCAGAGCGAGGTTGAATGCTTCTCTGTGCTTCTGGATACACAAAGGCCCGAATCCTTCAAACTGAGTAAACCGAGAGAATTTTTCACTCCACCTTCTTACAAAAAAGACAACCTTGAATTATCTGCTGCCCAAAGATTTATACAACATTCATGAGAGGCTTGAACACGAGTCTATCCAATCTCTATAAGCATTTATCCAGTCTCTAAATGACCTCTGGATCAAGCCCGATAATTAATAGAAAAGCTTACTCAGGAAGTGCTTTCTTAACCTCTATAGCACTAGTTTCATTGAAAAGCGCTATTTCATTATGCCCTCCAGATTGATTACGAGAATCTGTGCCATACACACTTGCATTGGCAGCAGGGATAATGCTGAGAAAACCGTCTGCTGGCATCTTTCAGAAGTCCCTATATGCGAGGTCCAAGTTTCAGAAAGAACTTTACTTCTAACTGATGTTCTGTCTTCGAACTTATTGAATGTCTTTCTCCCTGACTGAGAGAAGGCTGAGAGCTGATAACTGCTCAATTTGAGAACCTTGTAGGAGCTTATGACATATATTAATATATACTAACTTTTTCTTTCAACTTATTCTCTATTTTCTCTTTGCCCTACTTTCAAAAAATCTACATAATTCTATTTGTGAGTGTATATGTGTATCTGTAATACTTTTTGGAACCAAGGTATAAATAAATACATGCCTGCATTATTTTTTTTCTATTTCTTTTCTTTCTTTCCTTTTTTTTTTTTAGAGGGGAGAAGAGGCAGAGGGAGAAGGAGAGAGACAATCTTAAGCAGGCTCCATGCCCAGTATGGAGCTCGACACCAGATTTGATCTCACAACCCTGAGATCATGACTGGAGCCAAAATCAGGAGTTGGATGCTTAAATGACTGAGCCACCTAGGCACCCCTCTTTTTCTATTTCTTTTTAAAGCTTATTTTGTTTTTAGTCTGCTTTTAAATAGGAAGTAAAGGGACATAAAATGTAAGAACTTCAGATACTAAACAGCAATACCTCTTTTAAGCTTGTTAGTTAACTAACTTAAACTCACTTTTATGTGGAATCCAAAAAACAAACAACACCAAACTCACAGAATAAAAGAACAGATTTGTGGTTACCAGAGGTGGGGAGCTGGAAGGAGAGGAAATAGAGGAAGGTGATCAGAAGGTACGAATTTTCAGTTATGAGACAAATACTCTTTTTTTTTATCTATACGAGACAATGGACGTTCACTAAACCTATGGTGGTAATCATTTCACAATCTGTGTAAATCAAACCATCATACTGTACACCTTCAACCTTAAAATGGTGACATACGTCAATTATTTCTCAATAACCCTGGGAAAAGGTATGCAGGATAATTTTTTATCTCCATGTAAATGTGAATAATTTATATTTTATAGTTTTTCCATGTATATCAAGGCTGGAAAACAGTTACATTAAGTTATTAAGAACAGAGGCCTATTACATACATCTACAAAGTAACCTCCAAGTCCTAAGATGCTACCAATCTAGTAAATTACTTCCATTTTTAAAAATTGAAGGAGGTGCCTGGGTGGCTCAGTTGGTTAAGCATCTGCCTTTGGCTCAGGTCATGATCTTAGAGTCCTGGGATTGAGCCCCGCATTGGGCTCCCTGCTCATTGTGGAGCCTGCTTTTCCCTCTCCTACCTGGTTGTGCATGCTGTCTCTCTCTTTCTCTCAAATAAATAAATAAAATCTTTTTTTTTTAATTCTTCAAGAAAATGGTGGGAAATTTTAGTTGTTTCTAATGTAACTTTGATTCAGCTGTACTAGGATCCTGACTCTATATATATCTTGATTTCATTGATTCCTTTCAACTTCAAATATATCTTTATAAATGACTTCCAAATCTGGATCTTCAGTCTAAGATTCCCAGTTGTTTGTAAGTCCCCTTCTCTGACCTCAGGTATCTGTTAAGGGTCCTGCCATCCCTCTGGTCATCCAAACTGGAAAAGTTAGAGCCCTACGTGGCTCGTCCTTGGCCCTGAGACCTCTCTACACCCAATCTTATAGATTTCCCTCATGTTCACCTTGTTCTTTCCAATATACCATGTATACCTTTTTTAGGGGGCAATTGGGACAGAGATTCTGTCTCTGCCAAGCCATGGGCCCTGGTGAGAGGGCAACACCCATCTAGAGGAAAGGACACACGAAGGCATGATGTAATCACTTAGCTCCACGCCCATCTTGGGGAGCTTTATCTAGTGCACACAAAGCCCCCATCTATGGTAGCAATGCCAATCTTACATAGCTCTGCCAGATTATCCAACACAGATCTGTTAAAAAATAATGACGTTTGTTTTAGACTGATGAAGTTTCTAATTTAAACTCTATTTATCACCTAATATGCAAGCCGCTTTGTACTGACTTCAATCCATCTATCCTGAGTGCATACCACTCTCCTACATACTATCTAAATTCCACCCACGACCCTTAAAGTCTCTGGAAAAAGAATTCTGGATTGTTGGGTGTTTTTTCCTTTGAGGAGTTTAATGATGGTATTGCACTGTTTTCAGGTGTTCATTAGCAGCCTTTAATCATACTATTGTTTCCATGGTTGCATCTTCGGTTTTCAACAGAATGACTATGATGTGCATAGGAGTGATTTTCTTTCTATCTTTTAGGGGTTGGTTGAGCTTCTGGGATCTGTATATTTATATCTTATCTTAGATTTGGAAATACTTCAGCCATTATTTCTCCAAAAATATTTTCTACCCCATTTTCTCTTTTCCTTCTAGGGTTCCAATGATAGTTTGATTTTTGATATGGTTTCTTATGCCATGAGGCTTTGCTTTTTTTTTTTCTCCTCTGTTTTTCAGATTGTTGCATAATTTCTATTGATCTATATTCAAGTTCACTGACTCTCCTGTCTTCTGCACTTTGGTATTAAGTACATACAATAAACTTCAAAATTTTTAGGTCTAAAATTCTCAACTTTTAGTTTTAGAATTTCCATCTAGTTCTTTTTTATGGTTTTAATTTCTCTGCTAACACTTCCTATTTGTTTATTCATTATCAGCATATTTTCCCTTATATCCTTGAGTACAGCTATAAAAGTTACTTTGAAATATTTGCCTCTAATTCCATCAGCTGTATCATCTAAGGTCACTTTCTGTTATCATTCATTTCTCTTTTAAAAGTGGATCAGGTTTTCCTGCGTCTGCATAGATCTAGCAATTTTAGATTATATTCTAGATATTGTGAATGATATATTGTTGAAGACCTGGAATTCTTTTGTATTATTCCACGAAAATATATTGATTTTTCTGTTCCTATTTCAACAGGTAATTAACTTGGCTGATCTCAAACTCCAAACTCTGTCTCCTCTGTGACAGGCAGTGACTGAAAACTCTTCAGTATCCTTAGTCTTAGTTGCATGTGTAGTTCACAGGTCAGCCCACGATTTGGATAGTCTCTGTGAAGAGTTTTGGGCTCTTCCTTCATGGTTATCCCTTTTTCACTATTTTCTTATTTTCCAGCTGCTATAGCCACTCTCTCCTCATTCCTCATGCCAGGAATATTGCAGGTTTCTACTAAATTTTAGATGTTACATATGAGAACAACTATGATCTGTCCTCTGGAAAAAAACTATAAGGGTAAGAAATTCACCAGCATCAATCCTTTCTTCCAGTGTGGCCTGTGCTCTAGTTTTCCCCTGCTTTTGGTTGCTCAACAGTGCCTTCCAGAGTTATTTCTTAGATTTTGCCCAGAGTTACAGTTATGATCTAAAGATGGGCTGGGAACACCTCAGTGGCTCAGCCAGTTAAGCATCCAACTCTTGATCTCAGCTCAGGTCTTGATCTCAGGGTCATGAGTTCAAGCCCCACATTGGGCTCCCTGCTGGGTGTGGAGGCTACTTAAAAAATAATAATAAGTAAAAGTGGGTTGGTCAAATAGATGCTACTCTATCATTAATGGAATTAGAAACCTCCTGAGTCTTCAATTCTCTAAATATATTATGTAATTTCCTACTCCTGTGTTTTTCATAAAAACAAAAAACTGCAAAGGAGGAAAAGATCAAAGGTTGCCTTCATGATCCCCTATTCTTAGGAACAACCAAACAGCCACCCTGACACTCTCCCCCACCAGCAGAATCTTCAACCTTCCAGCCTTTAAGGCCCAGTTCCTCTTTAATTACCCAAAGCGTTCTGCTTATACTGATCCTGTAATACTAATTATAATCTACCTTAAATTCTAGTGATCTATATACTGATGGTATTTTCTCTTCTCAATGAAGACCTCATGAGTGTAGAGACTAATTCTTATCCATCTTGGTACCCCCTGAAGAAGACTGGGGGAAGACAAGATGGCAGAGGAGTAGGAGGAGGCGCCGTTTCAACCTGTCCCCTAAAGTGAGCTGATTACCTGTGAAAGAACTCTGGTCACCCATGAAATCAGCCTGAGATTAGAATTATTATACACTTCTGGATCTCTACGGGGGCAGAAGACGCCAGTGGGTAGAAGCGTTCCAGGGTGCACCTTGTCGATACATTCAGCTACACATCCGTTCAACCATCTCTCACCAAAATGACTAGGAGGAGGAATGCCCAACAGAAGAAAAATTCAGAGACTGGGCCTTCTGCATCAGAGCTATTGAATATGGACATAGACAGTATGTTGGAAAGGGAATTTAGGCTAAAATTTATCCAGGCAGTATCTAGGTTGAAGAAAGCCTTTGATGACAAAATGGAATTGATTAGGGCAGAAATGAAAGCCACCAGGGAAGATGTTCACAATGTTCTCAATCAGTTCCAATCTAATCTAAATTCTCTAAAAGCTAGGGTAACTGAGGCAGAAGATAGAATTAGTGATCTGGAGGACAAACAGATAGAGAAAAAGGATCAGGAGGAAGCCTGGAACAAACAGCTTAGAAGCCACAAAAACAGAATTAGGGAAATAAATGACACCATGAAATGTTCCAATGTCAGAATCATCTTGGCACCCCCTGTAGCATGTAGAATAATGCCAGCCTTCCACTAGGTACTCAGGAAATATCTGTTGAATGACTAGAAAGAAGTACCATAAAATATAAAAAGGGTAGGGATATTTCTGTTACCTTGCATAAAAGGGAGCAAACAATTATCTAGCATGTTGGTTTATTTAACCAAGTTTTCCTTCTTGAAAGGAGGGCATTCCCAAGAGGAGATACTATTTGCTGACCCACTGAACATGGTAGTGGAAGTTACAAACTTTCCTAGAGTATTCCTAGAGTATATAGAGTATTCCTAGAGTATAGCCCTTTCATCATCCTATTACTTTATGTACCATGGTCCTGTTCAAACTAAAATGACTTTCTGTGGATCATGGTAAGAAGTCTAAACTTCTCTGCCTGGTTTTTATAGAGGATCTGTCTGAGATTTTCATTCTTATTTCCCTTTTCTAACATGTACTCTGCTCTCAGAAGACAAGTATCTTCTGTTTCTCCTGGAACATTCAGTGCTTGGCTTCAGATCATGGTTGAAATACCTTCATTCTGCTCATCTAAATTCTACTCACCTATCAAGGTCAAGATCAATTTCCTCCCTAAATCTCATGTCTCCTCAGAGTCTTCCCAATCCTTACTATCCTTATTTTCCACTCCTGATGTATTCATTATATGTACTAATGAACACAACTCCTCAAAATAGACTGTTACAGCTCAAATGAAGGAGAGAAGATAGTTGATCACATCCCACACTTTGCAGATGAGGTACTTGGACCCAGAGAGGTTAAGTGATCTGTTCAAGCCCACTAAGCTGATTGGAATTCCTATTTCTTGATTCATTTGGACCTCTTTCCACTCTACAACATTGTCTGATATTTCTTCATGTTATTTCCTTTACTAAATTATAAACTTTTTGAAAGAAACTTCTTATACTTCTTTTATATTCCTCATAACATAGTGGCATATACGAATATGGAAACACTTAAGAAATAGTTGCTAGCCACTGAATCAATGTAACAATCTTGGGAAAAGGGGAATCTTACACAACATATATTTCTTGATTAACAATAAAAGATAAAAGAGCCAAGTAATATTTGATCCTAAAATACACAGAAATTGTATGATTTTTTTAAAAGAAAATTTTTTCAAAGATTTTATTTATTTATTTGAGAGACAGACAGAGAGAGAGCACGAGCTGGGTCGGGGGCAGAAGGAGAAGCAGACTCCCTACAGAGCAGGAAGCCTGATGTGGGGCTCGATCCTGGGACCAAGACAGATGCTTGGGACACCTGGGTGGCTCAGTCGGTTAAGTATCTGCCTTTGGCTCGGGTCAAGATCCCAGGTTCTGGGATCGAGTCCCGCATTGGACTCCCTGCTCAGCAGGGAGTCTGCTTCTCTCTCTGCCTCTTCCTCTCTCTCTCTCTCTCTAATGCATAAATAAATAAATAAAATCTTTTAAAAAAGAAAGACAGATGCTTAACCAACTGAGCCACCCAGGTGCCCCAATCCTACAATTTTTGATACTATAACTCATTTCTAGTTTTTCCTCAAAATCTTTGCCTGACTTAATATCTTCACTAAGTTATTTTTTTTTTAAGATTTTATTTACTTATTTGATAGACAGAGATTACAAGTAGGCAGAGAGACAGGCAGAGAGAGAGGAGGAAGCAGGTTCCTTGCTGAGCAGAGAGCCCGATGTGGGCCTCGATCCCAGGACCCTGAGACTATGACCTGAGCCGAAGGCAGAGGCTTCAACCTACTGAGCCACCCAGGCGCCCTTTCACTAAGTTATTTTAAGAAACAAAAATAGTGTATACTAACAATTCTTTAACTTTTTTTTCTATAAAATACATTTTAAAGTCATAATATATCTAATGGGATATATCTTACTGAATATCTAATTACCAATGTACTGAGTAATGACTAATTCTCAGTCAACTGACCTAACCTAAGGAAAGGTGCTACAGAGTATATCAAATCATGTATTTTGTGGTGGGAAACAGAAAAACCTGAAAGCTAAAAATCAAAGAATTACTTGATATACAAAACTTTTTGTTAAAAAACAAAAGAGCCAGTTGGTAGATAAGCATTAGAAAAGCCAGCAGTGTTAAAACTTCAAAAATAATCAAACAAGTACATTTAAAGTACCTATAAAGTGTTTTATAGTTCTATTAATTGGTTGATCTGTATTTCCTCAACACTTTACCAGTGTTTTCACTGTACAGATCTTTTGTTTCTAGAACTATTCCTTTTATTATCCTCATTTAGTAGGGGGAGAAATTGAGGCTGAGATGTTGAGTTACTTTCCCAAGATCACATAACACGGTCAGGACTTGACCTCCTTGGTACTTTGGGAATCAGATTCTATAGTTTAGTGTTGTGATATATTTATTATTAAATCCAAGTCAGATCAGTTTAAAGTAAAAAGTTCTAATTTTTAAAAGCTAATGACCACTTCAATTTTTAAAATTTTAATTCATACTTCTTAATCATTGAACAGGTAAATGACATATTCCTCTCAAAGCCCAAAGCAAATATTAAATATTCATTTGTCATACTTTCTTACAGAAGTGATCGCAAAGGGAACATGAGGAGTTGTGTCTACTATTGAATCTGATCCTCAAAATAATTCTGCTCCTAAGACAGAGAAACATGTGGTAGTTGCACAGTTCTCAGCACATTCATTGGTCCCTCGAGACACTGGGAATCCCTAGGGGCTTTCTCCCCATTACAGGGACCAGGCACATTTTCATAGAAAATGAAAGCCAGCTTTCTCCCTCAGCAGGGAGCTGGGTCTAAGTCATCAAAGGCTTGCAGAGTTTCAAATCTATGGCCATACACTGCATCACTGAAGGAGCTGTTCTTGCCCTAGTTTGGGAACAGAAGGTAAGGAAGACTGCTCAGCCTCAAAATCGGCCCTGTAAGAGAAAGCCTGTCATGTGAAGAAAGTAGAAAGGTGTTCTCTCAAGCCAGTTTTTCTTCATTCCTTTTGATGCCTCTCCCCCCACTCCCTACCTTTACATCATAGAAATGGTCACATCCCAAGTAGCTATAGTTTCCAAATTTCTAATCCAGCCTTCTTTTATGGGCATTTCTTTTTTTTTTCTTTTTAAAAGATTTTATTTATTTATTTGACAGACAGAGATCACAAGTAGGCAGAGAGGCAGGCAGAGAGAGAGGAGGAAGCAGGCTCCCCGCGGAGCAGAGAGCCTGATGCGGGGCTCGGTCCCAGGACCCTGGGATCACGACCTGAGCTGAAGGCAGAGGCTTTAACACACTGAGCCACCCAGGCACCCCTTTTATGGGCATTTCTGTAAGGTCTTTTTTCTTTCTCCTTTTAAACCAGCAAAATAAAAAAAATAAAAAAACAACTTATAACCCAATATATAGTCATTTCCCTGGAAGATATAAATCACCATCTACAATTAGTAAAACTTGATCCTTCAATTCAACCTCCAATCTTGCTTTATCTTGAAAAATGCAAATGACACATAAAAATGTTGTTTTAGCTTATTTAACAAAAATATGGGTAATAGTAACCATGAACTAAATTCCTAGAATAAATAATGAACTACTACTATTCATTTTCAGCATAACTTTCTTGACTAAATTATAGGATGATAAAATAGCCCATCCTACATTTCACAATTTGGTTGTTCAACTACACAGAAAAATATTTTCACAAAAATATTTAAGGATTTTATCGGGTTTATCAAAATCCTCTTTTAATTAATAAATATTTCAATTATTTTCTTTTAAAGCTTTTATGATGTCATTATCCTTCATTTTTTTTTTCCTTCATCAGGTTGGCCAGTCTTCATTTGTCAATGGCTTTGCATGGATAGGTTTACTTTTAACTATATTGTTATGATGGGATGTTTACTACCTCAGACAAGTACTGAATGACTGGCAAAAGACTTTGACATGATCGATGGGGCTAGGTACTAGTATTAAGTGATGAGAGATGTTTGAGGAAGGGCTACATTTTTAAGTGGTCAGTTCATTTGGGACTATTTTCTTGTTATGATAATTTTGCACTTTTTTCCTTTTTTAGAGAGAGCGTGCGTGTGTGTGCACAGGGGGAGGAAGGGCAGAGGAAAAGGGAGAGAGAATCTTAAGCAGGCTCTACACCTAGTGCAGAGAGCCTGATGTGGGGCTTGATCTTAGGAACCCTGAGAGCATGACCTGAGCTGAAATCAAGAGTCAGACACTTAACAGACTAAGCCACCCAGGTGCCCGATAATTTTGCATTTCTCTTCAATGTTATAACTGTGGCAATTCAGATACTTAATACTTGCATGAAGAAGACTCTTGAAATCATTCAGTTTCAGATATAACCTAAAAATTTTTTTAAATAAAGATTTTATTTATTTATTTGAAAGAAAAAGAGAAAGACAGCAAGAGAGGGAACACAAGCGGGGGCGGGGGGGGCGGTGGGAGAGGGAGAAGCAGGCTTCCCGCCAAGCAGGGAGCCTGATGCGGGGCTCAATCCCAGGACCCTGGGACCATGACCTAAGCCAAAGGCAGACACTTAATGACTGAGCCACCCAGGTGCCCCTTAAAATTCTTAATTATAATGACCTTCTGAGTCAGACTAAATAGTTCAGTAAACAAAGGGTCAACTGATTAAAGCATCTGCCTTCGGCTTGAGTCGCGATCTCAGGGTCCTGGGATTGAGTCCCACATTGGGCTCCCTGCTCAGCAGGAAGTCTGCTTCTCCCTCTACCCCTCTCCCCTCTCTCAAATAAATAAACAAAATCTTAAAAATCTTAAAATCTTAAAAAAAAATTCAGTAAAGAAAAAACCATTTCTAACCCCCAGTGAATAAAGCAGGACAGTCTCAGCTCTAGATGTCGCAGTTTCCTGGAAGGCTCCTAAAGATTGAGACTCATCTAACCACCACACCTGACACCACCATGAAACAAAACCTTTGGCAAGGAGTGAATGCGTTGACGGTCTGTAAAGATTATTTTTGAGCCATGGCCCCTTCCAGGAAAAAATAATATATTTACAGTTTTATATATTGGGTAGAAATTTGTCTATTAGTGCCATCATAGATAAAAGAAGGTTTTGACTGTAAGCCATTGATGTATGCCATAAGTAAAACTAGAAAAGCCCAGATTATTCCCATCTTCGCATACCTCTCTCCTTCCCTGCTCCAGGGTTAACATCTAGCTTCTTGGTATCTCCAGGATACTCTCTCTCTGCAAGTCTACAATTCAGTACTGTCATGCCAAGAAAAGCAGACCCAATTAGGAGAGTCCATAGTACCTGCATAATAATAAAGCACACACTGCGATGTATCAAGCATTACTCTAGGCACTTTATATGTATTAACTCATTTAATATCTACAATACATGGCCATTATTATTGTGCCCATTTTATAGGTGGAGAAATTGAGGTACTGACATGTTAAGTTACTTTCACAAGATCATATGGTTGGCAAGTGGCAGAACCGGGGCTTGAACTCCTTGGTAGTCTGGAAATCAGACGTGTGCTCTTCATCACTACACTCTATCTGAAAATGTTCTGGACAAGTTACATCAAATCTTCAGTTCTGGTTCAATCATGAAATATAATCAGATACTTTGTGAGCTCCCATGCCTGAAGTTGGCTGGGGAGCAGACATCCTCCAGTGTGAGAGCTCCCTCTGTGCTGAGACCCTTAGGACAGAACTGTCCAACTCATGTGGCCTGGCATAACCACGCCACCCAGTACTGTGTTACTGACCCCTGTCCTCCTGAAAGCTGGGAAGGCCCTATACCTCCAGGCTAGTGACCTTAAGCCTTAGGCTTTCAGGTTTCCTTGACATGGTTGCTTGGCTCAAGTAGAGGGCAATGAAGAACTCAGAGATACTGTTACTTAAGTCAGTGGCTCTTAAAATACAGTTTTTAGATATCTGGCAGTCCCTTTCAGGGACCTGAGGTCAAAACTTTCTATAATAATACTAGGATACTATTTACCTTTCCACTGTGGTGACATTTGCATTAATGGTGCAAAAGCAATGGTGGGTAAAACTGCTGGCACTTAAGCATGAATCAAAGCAGTGGCCCCAAACCATTTGTATTCTCCATCGTCCAGTTAAAAAATAAATAAATAAATCCAGTTCTACTTAAAAACATCCTTAGAGAACCAGTAAGAAGGATTTTGTTAAATCTCAACCCTTGAGAACACATCTTTTAGTATTCTTTGTGGGGAAGGAAGTACACATAAAGTACTTCTGCTATACACCAAATATAATGGTTGTCTTGAGGAAAAGCATTTGTGCGATTGTTTGAGTTGCTAGCTGAACTAGCCACTTTAATCATGGAGCATCATTTTTATTTGAAAGACTAAGTTACAGGTAAACTATGGTTATTCAGACTGGGCAGACATTTTCTTACAATGTTCCACAGATAGTTTCTTGAAAATGAACCAAGTAAGACTTCCACTTCAAGGAAAACAACTAAAAGTAATTCATTGCCAGTGATAAGATTTGAGCAAGTAAGGGAAAATTAGAATTTTGGAAAACTTGTTGCTGCCATCATGAACCCGACAGCCTTCCAATTTTTTTCTGATGAGACTGATGGTGATATTAAGGCATCTAATGCTTTGATATTATAGAATTAAATGTGGCAACATGGGATCTACATAATTCAGTCAACCAATATTTTCCAATAACCACTGCATAAAGATCCATTTAAAGCTCAGGAAGGAGGGGTGCCTGGGTGGTTCAGTCAGTTAAATGTCTGCTTTGGGCTCAGGTCATGATCTTGGGGTCTTAAGATCAAGCAATGAGTCAAGCTCCCTGCTCAGTGGGGAGTCCACTACCCCATCTCCCTCTGCCCCTTCCCATGGTCACACACACTCTCTCTCAAATAAATAAAAAATCTTTAAAAGAAAAGTAAAGTTAGATAGGAGGATGTCCCTATCTTCTATTAAGCCAGATGTTGAAGTTAATGGAAGGGTGTCTGGGTGGCTCAGTCAGTTAAGCATCTGCCTTCGGCTCAGGTTATGATCCCAGGGTCCTGGGACAGAGCCCCACATCAGGCTCCCCACTCAGCAGGGAGTCTGCTTCTCCCTCTCCCTCTGCTTCTCCCCCTGGTTGCACTCTCTTGCTCATGCTCTCTTTCTCAAATAAATAAATAAAATCTTTTTTTTAAAAGATTTTATTTATTTATTTGACAGAGATCACAAGTAGAGAGGCAGGCAGAGAGCGGGGCGGGGGGGGAGCAGGCTCCCTGCTGAGCAGAGAGCCCGATGCGGGGCTCGATCCCAGGATCCTGAGATCATGACCCGAGCCGAAGGCAGAGGCTTTAACCCACTGAGCCACCCAGGTGCCCCAGTAAATAAAATCTTTTTAAAAAAAGAAGAATTGGGACGCCTGGGTGGCTCAGTTGGTTAAGCGGCTGTCTTCGGCTCAGGTCATGATTCCAGCATCCTGGGATCGAGTCCCACATCGGGTTCCTTGCTCGGCAGGGAACCTGCTTCTCCCTCTGCCTCTGCCTGCCACTCTGTCTGCCTGTGCTCGAGCTCGCTCTCTCTCTAACAAATAATTTTTTTTAAAAAAAGAAGGATTAATGGATTTTAATAATAGTATGTCAAAAATACACTGATACTGTCTCAGATTCTACATTGTAACTAAGAGTTTAAAATCTACTTCTTGTCAAATTTTTTTTTAATTTAAATAGACTTTTTAAAGCTTTTTTTTTGTTTTTGACAGACAGAGATCACAAGTAGGCAGAAAGGCAGGTGGGGTGGGGGGGAAGCAGGCTCCCAGCCAAGCAGAGAGCCCAATGTAGGGCTCGATCCCAGGACCTGGGATCATGACCTGAGCCGAAAGCAGAGGCTTTAACCCACTGAGCCACCCAGGTGCCCCAATTTAAATAGACTTTTTAAGGATAGTTTCAGGTTTACAGAAAAGTTGAAAAGATAATACAGAGTTTTCATACACTTCTAAATCCAATTTCCCCTATTATTAACATCTTATGTTAGCATGGCACATTTGTTACAATTAATAAACCAATATTGATATACTATTAGCTGAAGTCCCTATTTGGTTCAGATTTCCTTACTTTTTTTTTTAATTTTTAATAAACATATAATGTATTATTAGCCCCAGGGGTACAGGTCTGTGAATCGCCAGGTTTACACACTTCACAGCACTCACCATAGCTCCTTATTTTTTATCTAAGGTCCTTTTTCTGTTCCAGGATCCCATTAAGGTACCATATTACCTTTTAGTCATCATGGCTCTTAGGCTCCCCTCTGCTGTGACAGTTTCTCATAACTTTCCTTATTTTTGAAGATCCTGATGGTTTTGGAGAGTACTGGCCAATTATTCTACAAAAGAATGTCCCTCAGCTAGAATTTGCCTGATGCCTTTCTCATGATTAGAATGGAATTATGGGTAATGGGAGACAGACCACATAGGTCAAGTGCTATTTTCATCACATCATATCAAGGGCATATCTACCAACATCAGTCATTGCTGTTGATATGAATGTTGATCACCACTTGTTTAAGATGGTGTTTGTCAGGTTTCTCTAACAGAAAGTTACTCTTTCCCCCCCTTCTTCCCATACTGTGCTCTTTGGAAGGAAGTTCTTCATGAATTTTCATATAGCATCAAAAAAGAGCACCCACAATTATCTGATAAGGCTATTAAAATATTCTTCCCATTTCCAACTATACATCTGTATGAGACCAGATTTTCTTCTATACTTCAATCAAAACAACGTATCATAACAGATTGAATGCAGAAGCAGATAGGAGGATGTCCCTATCTTCTATTAAGCCAGATGTTAAAGAGCTTTATAAAAAATATGTCACTCTTTTTTTTTTAATTTAATTTATTTATTTGACAGAGATCACAAGAAGGCAGAGAGGCAGGCAGAGAGAAAGAGGAAGGGAAGCAGGATCCCTGCTGAGCAGAGAGCTCTATGTGGGGCTCAATCCCAGGACCCTGGGATCATGACCTGAGCCGAAGGCAGAGGTTTAACCCACTGAGCCACCCAGGCGCCCCTAATGTCACTCTTCTTAATGAATTATTTTCATTTTGGAAAATATTTTCCTCAAAAGTGATATTTATGCTAATTTGATAGGATGAATAAAATGGATTTTATCAGTTATTTTAAATCGATTATAAATACTTAAAAAATTTCTCAGTTTTAGTTTCTAATGCATAGAGTAAATATTAAGAGGGATAACCTACATAAACAAAAGCTCTTTAGGTTCCTTAATAATATTTAAGAGTGTGAAGGGGTTCTGAAACCAAACAGTTTGAGAACCACTTGCTTTAGGGTTAAGTTTTTGTAGACCAAAAATGAAAGAACACTGTTCAAAGAAAGTGAGCCAAAACCGAATTCTAAAGGCTTAATGAGTAAACTGACTATACCTAAATTTTCCTTATTGAAAAATATAATTTTTACACCTGCAGAAAATTGTTTCCTCAACTGATAACTGTGCTCACAAGTAACTATTTGCAAGAGTAGTTTGTTATTTGTGTCTTAAAAATAATGACAGGTAGCCAGGTGTGTTTGTAAAAAGTCTAAGCAGAGAAATATATCAGTTGATGCATATGCATGGGTATATACATGTTCACTGTCAACTTCTTGTTTATAAGTTTTTTTCCTTCTTTGGTTATTAGTATTCAAGGAATGGAGATCCATCAGATATGTGTTTTGGCCTTAATTTTTTTCCATTAATATTGATTATATCAAAATAGTTCATATGTGGTTAGACATAACTGTATCTAACAGTATCTCTCGGGGAATTGTTAAAAACATTTCGCTTCTCCATCTCTATTTTATGCTTTCTTTCTTTTCATGTATTCCAAATGGAACCACCGGTTGGGAACTACTTCTGATTTGTGTCCCGTGCCTGGTACACTCTCAGTCAGTACTAAAGGATGAATAGCTTTTATCTCTACTATTTGGCCAAGAGTCAAGGCTGATGGTGTCTGGATGCCAACAGTGGTGATTAGCATCAGGGAATAAGGGCATTAATCACCAGAACTGAGGCAGCCCAGGAATCTCCCTGGCCCTTCACCTTCCCAGCAGCAAAACCATGCCTGCAGCATTGCCGATCTGTGTGTGCCGTTTCCCAAATACGCTGAGCTTGGGCAATACCATGTCCAAATAAGGCAGTGAGCCTGGCTAAAGCATAGGGGACAGGTATGGCAGAAGCAAGATGACGAAGAGTTAGTAGACAAGGGTCAGATCCTTATAGGGAGGATGTGAATCCAATGTCAAAAATTATCCCTAAATCTTTTTGTCCTCTCTTTTCATCCTCTCAGTCCTCATCAACCCTTAAGTTAAACATTCATAACCTTGGTGTTGAAAGACATCTTGAGAGTTATCTTATCCACCTGTTCAACCAGCCCTGAATCCTCCCTACAAACTCTAGTCTTTTAGCTGCCTTGCAATGTCAATTTGCAGGATGCAGTTAGAATGGCGTGAGAAGGAATTCAGGACACATGCCTTTAAATGTAAAATTTCAGCACACGTATCTAAACCCAGCCTGCTTAGCATGGGCCCCGAGAATTATATAAAAAGGGTAGAATAAAATCTTTTGATTGACCTATACCATAATTTGATTTAAAAAGGTAAAAAAATACACTAGCAACCTTTTGCCTGAATTTATTTAATTGTTCTGAAACTTTGTAAATAAAGGAAAAAGAATTCTCTGCAATAATCTTCTTCCCCACCACCTCCCCAGATTAGACTATGAAGAGCTGGGTCCCTGAGTAGTGGTCTTTCCTGACAGTTAAGTGTCTCCTGAAATAATAAACACATAAAAAATAAAAATACTGGGGCGCCTGGGTGGCTCAGTGGGTTAAAGCCTCTGCCTTCAGCTCAGGTATGTTCCCAGGGTCCTGGGGTCGAGCCCTGCATCGGGCTCTCTGCTCTGCAGGGAGCCTGCTTCCCTTCCTCTCTCTCTGCCTGCCTCTCTGCCTACTTGTAATCTCTGTCTATGAAATAAATGAATAAAATCTTTAAAAATAAAATAAATAAAAATAAAAACACTCAGTGTCTGCTCCAAGAGACCATCTTTGCCCAAGATACAACAGGTCTATCCTTCCCCTTTCCTCACAAGGTCCCCTTCCGTGGAAGAAAAGAGGAGCTTCATCTTTTCAATACACAAGATTTTTCTCAAGTTTATTTCTCAAGCAAAGTAAGTAAAACTTAAGTGGAAGACTTAGCAGAATTTCGAATAGAGATGATAGGTTACTGGGACCTTGACGAAACTGACCCCACAGAAATGCGAAGAAGGGTCCATATTACCCAGGATGACTTTCCCTTCTACCAGGGATGACATTTTTGCCCTGTCAGAGGATCTTAGTTGATCTTTTTTTAAATTTTTTTTAAATTTTTTTTTAATTTATTTACTTGCCAGAGAGAGAGGGAGAGAGAACAAGCGAGCACAGGCAGGCAGAGTGGCAGGCAGAGGCAGAGGGAGAAGCAGGCTCCCTGCCGAGCAAGGAGCCTGATGCGGGACTTGATCCCAGGACACTGGGATCATGACCTGAGCCGAAGGCAGCCGCTCAACCAACTGAGCCACCTAGGTGTCCCGATCTTAGTTGATCTTAAACCTTATCAATCTGAAGTGCTTTATTTCTCTAATAACAACTGCAGACTGGATTCATCTCTCTGGTTTAAAGATTACAAATCTAAACTAGTTCTAAGTAAGTAAGTCATTAGCTTTTGAGAAAAGTACTCACAAAATGGCTGGCAGTTATAAATAAATATCTTCTCTTCCCTCTCACTGAAAATGATTCTCTTTTAGTTATCTTAAAACTTGAGATAAGTCAGAGACCACTTACAGGACAATTAAGAAATTATGCTAAAAGTTATGTTTCATTTGGATTTGTCTCAAGATTTACAGTCAATAAATATGTTGAATATCCACTGAGTAACGAGAATCCCAGAGCTTTTTTTTTTTTTAAAGTGGAGAGATCAATTTTTTTTTAAGTTTATTTATTTGTCAGAGAGAGAGCAAGCGAGCACAGGCAGACAGAGTGGCAGGCAGAGGGAGAAGCAGGCTCCCCACCGAGCAAAGGAGCCCGATGTGGAACTCGATCCCAGGACGCTGGGATCATGACCTGAGCTGAAGGCAGCTGCTCAACCAACTGAGCCACCCAGGCGTCCCTCCCAGTGCTTTTAAAAGACAGAATTCGGGGTGCCTGGGTGGCTCAGTGGATTAAAGCCTCTGCCTTCGGCTCAGGTCATGATCCCAGGATCCTGGGATTGAGCCCCACATCGGGCTCTCTGCTCGGCAGGGAGCCTGCTTCCCCCTTTCTCTCTGCCTGCCTCTCTGCCTACTTGTGATCTCTGTCTGTGAAATAAATAAATAAAATCTTAAAAAAAAAAAAAGACAGAATTCATATCAATACTGAATTTGCAACAAGGTCTTTCTCATTTACATGAATGTACATGTTATATATATTTCTTTCCTCTGTTGAGTATATTATTATATAATACAGATGTCACGGTTACAGAAATTCACTTTGTCGCCCAAATAGATCAGAAATGGCAATCACAGGTGGGCAATGAGTACGAGGGCTAGAAATTCTTTTATATCGTACTTTCTTGGATCATGGTAGTATTACTTCGTTTTCCTTGCCCCACATACTAACCTCCCCTCAGTTTAAAAAAAACTTAATTCTCTTCTGTGTGACTTTCACAAAACATCCCTCAAACTGGTTTCTGTTCTGCTTCCAGCAACAGTTGACAGTCCTCTCTGTATTTCCAGTTTTGCTTTAGCATCCTTCTAAGTGCAAATTTCGAGCCAAGGCCCATAAAAGGCACATGACATACATGGACGAGTATTTCCCTTCATGAGACTGTTAAATGAGTTCCGAGTCTGTGAACAGTCTTTTAAAATGTGAAACAGGCAGAGAGGAAAATATGAAGTATTTTAACATGTGAAAAGGCCAATGAGTCTGGATGTGTCTGGATACTTACTCTCTCACACAGCTCTTCAAATGTGCAGTCGGCAACAGTTCCACAGGCTTTATTCAGCCGCAGCTCTCTGCCTTGCACTTTTAGAATCCTTGGTCTAGTTACTATGGGAACATGAACAAAGACTCAATCTTGTCTGGATAATTACTATAAAATTCATCTCTTACAGATAGGAAATGCATAGCTTGATGAATAATAGCACATGATTCAACACATAAATTAGACAAAATGCTGATACAATGACTGCCACTTGAGCGTGGCATCAACCCATATACAGCAATGGAACTTATTAATTGGTCAGTGGAGATTGGGCATTGTGTTCTAAATGTATTCTCTTTCAAGAGAAATTAACTTACGTACAATCATTTTGTTTCTGAGCCAGCTCATCAAACAACTTATCCATGACAGCCTCCACATCAGCTTCACTTGTGCTACAGTGAAAAGAATAATAGAATATGAAATTAATAACACTTGAAGCCAACATCAAACAGCTGCCTGAGCCTGCTTAGCTTTTTGCCCATAAAAAAAGAGAACAGGATGTTATGCTCTAAATACAAACATTAGATTTAGAATACACTTAAAAGCAGAGAATATTAACTCTCAGGTAGATGATTCGGCCTTATTTGCATACACTGAAAGACTTCTGTGCTTCTGGCTGTTTCCAGTAATGAGACGATACAGGCAGAGTAAATCCATTAATACTATGTGTACACAATGAGAAGAAAGGCTTCTGGCTCTCTCTTGCATGCAAAACAAGAGCAAATAGACAAGGCAGTCAAGCATCCAGCAAAGTATCCTTTGAAATCTCTACTGAGAGGGTACATGTGAAATTAAATATTGAAGCTGCTTAAAAAAAAAAAAATCAAGTCAAGCCACTGACTGAGAGGATCAAACATCCAGAATTAAATTACCAGCTTCGAAATACCGAGTTGATCTGCACATCAATAACTTTATCGGACTTGGAGTACAGGGACAATTATAGACCACACAGTTTCTTTCCAAAGTGTCCTTGTCAGAAATTCAGGAAAACTCTCTCCTTCTGCAATGCCTACCACTGCAGCTCCTACGAAGTTAGCCTCATCAAAGAATTCTTTGTATTCTAATTACAAATCACCATATGGTTTAGGGAACCCACAAATACAAATGTGATAACACTATGCCCTTTCTTCCTATCGCTTTTTTTTTTCAAGAGGGGTTTGTAAATTAACTGTCAATAAAATAAAATAACCGGCAGAATAAATAAATGCTGTTAAAAAAGAACTTCAAATGTAAATGTAAGTTCACTTCAACTCTACATACAAACTTAAAAATGATGACCTGCCAATACGCTTAATTTTGATATACAAATCACTCATATCTAGGGGTGGAAGCAAATAAACTCAATTCTGGACATTCACCTTAATGAAGTCTTTTTGAGAACTAAGGTGACAAATCATTTTTTCTGTAAGTTCAAACAAAACCAAACTCATTTCTCCCTTGAGATAATTACCAGGTGGCACTCATTTAACACACAAGCACCTAATTCTTCAACTGTTGTACAGCAAATGCATTTAAAATGCAGGACAGCACACGGTCACTATGAAGGGTTTGGAATTGTCACCTTCCAAGTGATAACCATTCCACCTCAAAGAATCTTAAAAACATCATCTGCAATGGTTAACTTTGCAGGGGAAATGCTATTTGACTTAGGGAAAGCCTTGTATGACATTTGAATAAATGACACTACAGAAAGTGATCATAGAGACAAACAACAATTTTTTTTTAAGATTTTATTTATTTATTTGACAGACGGAGATCACAAGTAGGCAGAGAGGCAGGCAGAGAGAGAGAGGAGGAAGCAGGCTCCCTGCTGAGCGGAGAGCCCGATGCGGGGCTCGATCCCAGGACCCTGAGATCATGACCCGAGCTGAAGGCAGAGGCTTTAACCCACTGAGCCACCCAGGCGCCCTAGACAAAAAAAAAACAATTTTAAAGGTACAAAGAAATCACACAAGCCAATGTAAATGTCAGTGCCCATACGAAGCACATGTATGTTTACGCGGCTTTGCCAATATTATTCTTGGGAATTTTTTTGAAATTGTCTCCACCTTGTAATGGTGGCGTAAACACACACAACTATTGGAGAACCAACGGTACTAAAATGTTTAAAGGATATAAAACAGAAGGAGCAAAGCCAGCCACCCAGGTTATCTGCTGGCTTGCAGAAAGTTAACTTCTCCTTCGGATAGGGATGTTACCCGACAGAGGGGGAGAAATGAATTCTGAAAAATAACGAAGACAGAACACAGTTACATTTTTAAAAGCATATTTGGAGAACAAACAAAAGCTTATGAACATCCTCAATGGTGATTTCCCCTTTACACTGTGCTCTAATATACTATAAAATTAAAATGTGGCTCACAAGACTTCAGTCAGGCCACACCTTCTACATCATCTATGTAATTACTATATATGATTTCACTTTTGGTGCGATTATATGTGAAATGGCCTAATTATTTTACTATAGCAAAAAATTCTATATGGGGCCTCTGGGTGGCTCAGTCGATCTAGCATCTGACTTTCAGCTCAGGTCATGATCTCAGGATCATGAGTTTGAGCCCAATGTGGAGCTCTACACTGAGCATGGAGCCTGCTTAAGATTCTCTTTCTTGGGACACCTGGGTGGCTCAGTCATTTAAGTGGCTGCCTTCGGCTTGGGTCATGATCCCAGGGTCCTGGGATCGAGTCCCATATCGGGCTCCCTGCAAGGCCTCTGCCTGCCACGCTGCCTGACTGTGTGCTCTCTCGCTGACAAATAAATAAAAAAATAAAATCTTAAAAAAAAAAAAAGATTCTCTTTCTCTCTTCCTCTGCCCCTCCACCAGCACACACTCTCTCTCTCAAAAAGAAATAGATAAATAAAATAAAATTCTATTAAATTATCATAAAAAGTTACCCAGAAGTTACAAGATGCAAAATAAAAATTTTTACCGGTGTTAAATGGACTAAAAAGCAATATTTGCAAAAGTAGTTCATGTAACTTACAACTGAACAGTCTGTTATCCATCTAAGCCAAATTGTACTTGACCTCTGGGAGTAAGTTCTATTGACCAGTTAAAGGGCAGAAACCTCAGTTTCATATTGTCTTAAAAATGGGAGGGGCTAGTATGTGTTCTGATTTTATTAACTATATCTCTGATGAGGATGCTGTGAAAGAAATCCTTACAAGAAATGAACGTATTCATAATCCCTTAACCGATACGTCACAAGAAAACACTAGGCTTTTCACACTCCACTCAGACAGATTTCCCTACTTAAGGGGACACATCAATCAGAGCTCATGGACTTTTCTGAAGGATGAGAATTAGGAAAGTGAAAAGAGAAGTTAAAATGTACCTGTCCATATTAGCTTAAAAGATTCAGATTTTTACTCATTTTCCAGGTTTGTATCTGGTTTAAACATCTTTGAGTACGTTTTGTCATTCTATCTGAAAATTTAGATGATTCTGAACGATTTCCATGTGTCACACAGGGAATAACAAAGCTGTATTATATAAGCAACTAATATGCAACAGCTCACCTCTATCACCCTGCCTTCCCATGCAGTATTCGCTATTATCCCATTTTTACAGAAGAGAAAACTGAGACTCAGAGAATTAAGCCCTCACTTATCTAAGATCTGAATACAGAAAAATTTTCAATTTCTGTACAACAAACTATTATAAATAAAATATACAGGCATATCAAACCAGGAAATATAGTAACAACATGTAAGGCATTTATTATCAATGTATTAAAAATTAATACAATTTTAATAACACAAATAGAAAAACTGACAAAGGTTCTGAGAAGAAAAATTGCATTTAAAAATAGCTCAATGAAAAAAATAAAAATAAAAAATAGCTGATGGCCAAGAAGCCATCATGTAAAACCATTCATTCACTAGTGATAACAAATGCAAAGTAAAATCATGCAATACTATTCTTTTATCTAAACTGGCAGAGATGAGGAAAATCTAG
Organism: Mellivora capensis; assembly: GCA_004024625.1. Classification (NCBI taxonomy): domain Eukaryota; kingdom Metazoa; phylum Chordata; class Mammalia; order Carnivora; family Mustelidae; genus Mellivora; species Mellivora capensis. The sequence continues at coordinate 48,175 of PISX010001901.1, read as the reverse complement.
ACCAAGCATACTTAAGAGGAAAATAGACCCTCTTCACATACTACTGGGGGTATAAAATCAGTACAAGATTTCAAGGCAACCGAATAATATGTAACAAAAACATTAAAAACATGCATACCACATCACCCAGCTGTTCCGCTCATAAGGATTTCACCTATGAAAATAATAATGGTTAACAACTACAAGGATGTTCATTGTGACACTTCTAACATCAAAAAAGTGAGAAAAAAAAAACACCTAATGTTCCACAATGGGGACTAAGAAGTACATTTGAATATATTCACACAATGAAACATTATGCAGTTTTTGAGTACAACTCTTTCCTCTTGTTCTGAAACTGCAGTTAAGGTCCAAAGTTGATGGCTAGAAGTGCTTAGTGGCCCCAAGTTTCTAAAGAGAACCACCAGTGTGCCACTAATGGCTGGATCCAGACTCCTGCCCCCAAGGTTAAATCATGAAGAGAACCAGCCCTATTCCAAATGCCACCCCCTCCTCCTTCACCAGCCCCTCCTCTTTACCACACCACAGTGTCTTTATAAAAGGAGAAAAGAAATCAGGAGTCTTTATGTCTACTATCTGTGATAAGAGCCTTTCTCTCCCCTTCTTCCCATTAGGACTTCTTCTTCAGGTTGACTTCTAGTTCCATAGTGTCATGGTCAGAAAAGATGCATGGTATGACTTCAACCTTTCTGAAATTTTTGAGGCTTGTTTTGTAACCTAATATGTGATCTGTTCTGGAGAATGTTCCACGTGCACTTGAAAAGAATGTGTATCTGCTGTTTTAGGATGGAATGTTCCGAATATATCCATTAGATTCATCTGGTCCAGGGTGTCATTTGAAGCCACTGTTTCCTTGTTGATTTTATGTTTAGATGGTCTGTATATTGACGTAAGTACCCTCCCCTTAGGAGAGAAGAGGGTGATTTACCTTCCCTCAAAGACAAGTGATGAGAGGGAAGGGTTCTCTATACAAGTTACCTGGAAAGATTAGGGGAGTCTGAAAAAAAAAAAATCTGGCATTGTTGTCTTTAATTGGATGAGTAGAACCCTGGTAGATTGAGAAATCAGAAGGTGGGAGGTGGGGTACTAAGCCAACATGAAGCAAGTCAGTTCTCACTAAAAATCCTCCAAAGATTTAGCACTGCTAGATATACTTGAAGTTACAGGTGAGGGGGGACAGGCTGGGGATGGAGGGATCACTGGAAAATAAGACAAAGGCAGTTCTTTTGATGCCCTGCCTTTACCTGGACAGCAAGAGTCCTGAACACCTCCCCCACTCCAGCTGAAACTGGTAAGTTCATCATCTGGGTCAGTTTTAACAATGAAGAAAGGGGGAGAGACACCATACTGAAATCCTACATATTCAATAGTGAAACCAACAGTCCCTCCCTCTTCAATATCCAGAACCCTACCAGCCAAAGTTCTACCATAGGAAGTAGAAAGATTGAAGGAAACACTCTGGAGGAAACTGAAGAGCCAAAAGAAAGACTTGCAGATACTGACATCTGGGGTCTCTTCAATGGAAAATCTGACCTACCACACCATCTACCACCCTCCCAGTGAAGCCTACCCATCAGCAAAACCCTATCCATGCACACAGAACTTCTAATCAGCTTTTTAATGCTTCAATCTTGTTAATGGACAACCAAGTATTTCTAGGAATTTAAGGAAAGCCCGTAAGATATAAAAAGGATGAAAAGAGATAGAAAAAGAGGATCTTGGAGGAAACAAAGACAATACACCTAATACACCTAAAGAGTATTCTTCTTCTAAAGAGAAGAAGATATTACGTGCATAAACAAAGAAGGATGCTACAAACTAAAAGAACAATTAGTGCATAAGAAAGAGCTCTAAATATGACTGTTAAATAAATCCAGGAAAAGAATTAGAAGAAAAAGTTGAAGCAATCTTTCAGAAAATAGAACAAAAAGAACAAGAACTAGAAAACAGAAGGGAAAAAAGAAGAATGAGAAAATACATCCAGAAGGTCCAATATCTAACCAGGAGAAGCTCCAAAAACTTCTAATTAATTAAGAAATTAATAAAATTAAAAAAATAATGAGGCTTTGTGTAGTTTACAGTTCAGGGTTACTATGCATAGGGCTATGTGAACATCCTAGCACATGCCTTTTAGTAAACTTTTGTATACATGTCTGTTGGGTGTATAACTAGGAGCCGAATTACTGCTCATAGGGTATACCAACATTCAGCTTAGTAAATACTGCCAAACAATTTTCCAAAGTGGTGGTAGCAGTTTATTCTCTTACCGGCATGTACAAAAAGTTCTACTTGTTCCACATCCTTGCCTACACTTCCTTTTTCCATTTTTTCCATTTTAGTAATTTTAGCGGACATATTATAAGTAATTTTAAGGTTAGTTGCCTCAAATTATTTTTAGAAATGTGTAGGGCACAAAAATACAAATATAATTAACACAACAATTAATCCAGAAGCATTTTCTTAGTAAGATGTCATTATGATATACATAAAATTTAAAAACCACTCTTAAAAACACTAAGATCTCTTGACTTTTTTAAGTAGGAAATTTCAAGAACATAACATTATTGCAAAATTTTCAGCTGGAGGAAATGACTTTAACCTCAAAATAGGAAAAGAATTTAAAAATGGAGGAAAAACTGGAGTAAAGAGAATGAGTCTACGACTCTAGGGCCCTACTAGTCAGTTTTCCAGGGAAACAATTTAAAAAGGCAGCAACATTACCTTACACAAAAAATCTATACTCAAAAATACAACCATGCCTGTGAAGCTCCAAAGGAGGACCAGGGTCAGATGGTTTTAAAGAAAAATCAAGTGTTTGGGACCCAAGACCCACCGTTGGCAACAGGCATATTCAGAAAAGAATGGTACAGAAAATACTCAAGGATATCAATCATACAAAATACAAACAGCAATTAAAATTAGACCCAAGTTATAAACATAATTTAAAATTATTCCAGCCTAACTAGAAGTCAAGAGCAGTTGCATGGGAAAGCTGCAGCCTAAAGACGGCGCCAAATTAAATGGGTTTTTTTTTGCAGTGTAGAAGGGAAGCTAAATTCAGAGCTTTCTTTCAGGGCTACAAGAATATCATGTCACATAGCGAGGAAGAAAATGTTCAGTTCAGCTTTGTGTAGTTCAATGTTAACCACGAAGTGGTGTATCTTAAGAAAGAGTGCCTTGGGGAGCATCAGTATGATCAGGAGAAAATACAGGAATTAAGCTCAGATGCTATGAACTGTAGCCCCTTGCCTCTAGGAGAACAGAAACATAAGCTCCTACAACGGAGTAGGGATAAAGAATTTAAGTGACTTCCTTCGATTCTGGGTCATTGTCCCACTAGCGGGGTGTTACTGTGTGGCAGTGTTTGGGGCGGATAAAATGTGAAACAGAAAATCTGTCCACCAATAATCAAAAGTAAGAGAATTAAAGTCATTTCTGAAGAAAAAGCAAAGTCACTCTTTCCAAATGGTTTTTGTTCGGGGGGTAGAGGGAATGGGGTCCAAGCGGAGTGCAGACTATTTTTCCTTTGTTCTGTAAAATACCCTGGTATTTTGGTAATGGTAAAATGGTATTTTGGTAAAATACACCCATTTCACTGCTGCTGTCTCTTTTTGCTAAACTCAGAAACTGCAGTGGACGGGCAGGTTTCTATTTGCTGTTAAGTAGTACCACTGTGTCTTTAAGTCAGAAAAGCCCTGGAATCAACCACTGTTTCGTTGCCAGGAAATTTGGCATCAGCTCCTACAGGAAACCTGTGAGTACAGTACACTGGATTAAGAGCCTGATTGCTTTTGGAAGTATGAGAATAATGCTTTATTTCTCCATATTAAATTAGTAAACAGAGAAGAAAGTAATCAGTCATTCCAATTTTAAGAAAATTTCTATAGCTGAAATCAGGCACTCAACACAAAACTTAGACGGAGAAATAGAACATGTCAAAAAAAAAGACCTTATTATTGTTGGATCATTTGAAATTCTCAACAAAAATCCCAAAAGAAGTGGAGGTTTCTAGAAGAGGGTCACACATGAATTTAAATGGAAATTAATTTCTTCAAGAACCTCCCACTTCATTAGGATTGACTCAGAGGAACAGAATGCTACCCACACTTTGCCCCTTTATCCCGCTTTTAAAATCAACAGCTTGTTAGGGTATCAACAAGTAGAATAGGGTTGGCTTTCCTTGGTCCCTCTCTCTCCATGTTCTCTATTCCAGAGAGCCAAAGTTGATTCAACGAGGGAGAAATTTCCCCTTCCTCTTAGAGTTCTTGTGCCAAACTGCCCTGGCAGGGAGCCTTCTCACTCTACTGATTCCTTGTGCATTCATGCTGTACAGCTCTTTGTGCTCTCACCAAACATAATCTGGGGCTGGAGGCAGGTCTAAGATTAAGTTGGTTTATATTTGCCTTAATATAAAACAGACTTGGTTGCATTTCAAATCCTGTAGGTTTGTTTTACATAACGGAATCAGTTGTTAGAATGGATTTGGTCCTACTATTTATCTTCTCAATCATTCAAAGGCTTAATTGACTGTTCAGAGATCTATTTCAATCTCTAAATTTCCCACCGTTCTCAGTCACTTGGAGAGTAACTTACCTGGTTCCATTAATCTTGACCTGTGTATAATGCAGAAAGTGGGACCTAGCACCTTTTGCTCTCAAATTCCAGACCTTCACTCCCTCTTTTCAGCCCCAAACTCCATATAAAATTTCTACCGAATCTAAATACAGCATTTCCACCCCCACCCCACCTAATAAGTCAGTGGTGGAACACGGAGAATTACAACTTGGTAGATACAATAATATTTCCTTTTCATAAAATTTAAGAAAAGCTAGAATGGACTGAAGATTATGAAAATAAATAAATAAAAATGAGAAGGAGGCTAGAGAATAAGAAGCTCTGACTCCTTTTCAGAAGAGAGTCATCCCATCCAGTCTGGAAAGAGGGGCAAGGGAGTTTTAATGGTTAAAAAAGTACACCGCAAGGAACTAAAGACCTTGGGCATTTGCCAGATCAGCTTTTATAATGTTGAAGATTGACCTTTATTTATAAATTTATATATGACCTTTATTTCAAATGTGATCTATTTGAAGATGAAATAAAAGATAAGAAGAATTCTAAGGAAATCTAAAAACTTTATTCTGTACTTTTATATGTATAAGCACACATATCATTTACTCATGTACATATTGGGTATTAGCTTATTTACACCCTATTAGATGATTAGAGCCGTGCTGCTGCATACTTTGTCAATGTGTTCAGGGGGAAATGGTGGGCCAGCTCTAGTCTGGTCCTTGTCTGGCCTGCTGGAAATAAACACTGTGATATGCTATTGTCAAATGACTGTTCGATAAAGGAATGGAAGATAAAAGGTCTGCTGAACTGACTGATGGAGTCTGAAAGCAAAGTCCATACAAGATGAACTTCTTTTGCTGATGTTATGAATTCTTAGGCAGTATTTCAAAGAGCTTCAAACTCTTGAAATTATTAATTCAGTACTCCCTAAGTTAATACAGGATTAATAAATTTTTTAATGTGCACCTGAATTAGGTCAAACATACAATTTTGTGATTTTTAACAGACATGATAAACAGCCTACCCGACTCTGCCCTACAAGATATAAACAGAAAGTTGTTGTTTACTAATATAAATTTGTAAGTTTGTAATGTCGCAGTGCCTTACTCATTCATAAACTATCAATAGGCGTTCTTCTAAGAAAGATACTTTGCATCTGCTTTTGAGAACCAACTATACTTTTCTACCATAGAGCCCAGGGTGCTTGTGGCTCAGTCAATGGTTAAGCATCTGCCTTTGGCTCGGGTCAGAACCCCAGGGACCTGGGATCCAGCTCTGCATCAGGCTCCCTGCTCAATGGGGAGTCTGTATCTTCCTCTGCATCTCACCCTGCTATCTTATGCTCTCTTATTCTCTCTCGGTCCCAAAGAAATAACTAAAATCTTAAAAAAAAAAAAAAAAGCAGAGGTTGTTTGACTGAACACAAAAGCGAGCTCCAACAATACATTGTCCATAGGAGATATCCTTCAGGTTCCAAGATACAACTAGGTTGAAAGTAAAGGACAAGAAGAAAGACATATTAACGCAAATAGCAACCACTACTAACATCAGACAATACAGACTTTAATATAAAAAATGTGATTAGAGATTAAAAGGGACATTTCATAATGATAAAGTTTCAATCCATCAGATAATATAGAAATTACAAACATAGGACCCTGACAACAGAGTCCCAAAATACATGAGGCAAAAACTAACATAAATGAAGACAGAAACAATAATAGTTGGAGACTTCAATATCCAACTCTTTTTTATGATTTTATTTTTAAGTAATCTCTTTACCCAAAGTGGGGTTTGAACTTACAACCCAAAGGTCAAGAGTCTCATGGTCTCCCAACTAAGGCAGCCTGGTACCCCCCAAGTTTCAGTAAGGTTAAACAACTAGGTCAAAAGACCAACAGGCCATATAAAACTTGGACTATACACTAACTAGCCTTAACAGACATCTATATAAATACTTCACCCAATAATAGCAGAATACACATTATTCTGAAGTGTACATGGAACATTCTCTTTTCTTTTTTCTTAAAGGTTTTATTTTTATTTATTTATTTGACAGACAGAGATCACAAGCAGGCAGAGAGGCAGGCAGAGAGAGAGGGAAGCAGGCTCCCTGCTGAGCAGAGAGCCCGATGCAGGCCTCCATCCCAGGACCCTGGGATTATGACCTGAGCCGAAGGCAGAGGCTTAACCTACTGAGCCACCCAGATGCCCTACATGGAACATTCTCAAGGAAAGATCATATCCTAGGGTCATAAAGCAAGCCTTAATAATTAAAAAGGATTAAATTATATGAAGTCTGTTCTTAATCACAATGGAGTGAACTTAGAAATTAATACCAGAAAGTCCTAGGATCGAGTCCTGCATCGGGCTCCCAGCTCTGAGGGGAGTCTGCTTCTCCCTCTGACCTCTCCCTCCTGTGCTCTCTCTCACTCTCAAATTAATTAATTAGTTAATTAATTAAATTAAAAAGGAAGAAAAATCTCAAACCAATAACCTACACTTCCACCATCAGATTCTGTACAAAGAAGAAAAACTAAACCTAAAATAAGTAGAAGGAGGGAAATAATAAAGATTGGAGTGGAAAACAATGAAATAGGGAATAGAAAAACAATATAGCATTTTTTTTTAGTTGAACAAAATTGACAAATCTTTACCTAGACAGATGAAGAGTAAAGACAAAAATTATCAAAATCAGGAATGGAAGAGAGAATATTAGAAATAAAAAGGATTATAAGGGAATAAAATTAACAATTATATACCAGCAAATTAGATCACCTAAATGAAATGGACAAGCTCCTAGAAAGATACAAACTACCAAGAAAATCTAAATAGAAGAGGGAACACTCTCCAATTCATTCTATTAAGCAAGTATTACCTTGATAGCAAAACCTAACAAAGACATGAAATCTCTCATGACTATAAACACAAAAATACTTAACAAAAGAATAGCAAACGAAATCAAGCAACACATTAAAAGGATTATATACCATGACCAAATGGGATTTATCCCAGAAATGCAAGGTTAACTTAAAATCCAAAAATTAATTAATGAAATATACCTTATCAATAGAATGGGCAAGGAAAACATGATCATCTCAATAGACACAGAAAATGCACTTGTCCAATCCATCACCCTTTCATGATAAAAATACTCAGTAACTAACAATAGAAGGGAAAGTCTAATCTAAGAAAGGGCATCTATGAAAAACCCAGAGATAATATCATAATTGATGGTTAAAGAATAAAGTTTTCCCTACTTAAGCTCAGAAACAAGACAAGGGTGTCCATTCTATAATGGAATATACCACTTCTATTTAGCATTGTACCAGATGTTCTATGCAAGGAAATCAGACAAGGAAAGTAAATAAAAAGCATCCAGATTGGGGGGGGGGGAGCATCCAGGCTGGAAAGGATGGACTAAACTATCTCTATTTGCAGAAGACATGATCTTTCTTATATTTAGAAAGACCTAGGGAATTAGAAACTATCAGGAACTATAAGAAACTATTAGAACAAATAAACAATGTCAGCAAGGTTGCAGGCTACAAGATCAATATGCAAAAAATCAGTTGCATTTCTACATAGAAGCAATAAAGAAACCAGAAGTGAAATCAGAAAAACAATTCCACTTAACACCAGCTTTAAAAAGAATAAAATATTTATGAATAAAATAAACAAAAAGACTTATAAAACTTTATACATTGAAGACTATAAAACACTGTTGAAAGGAATTGCAAATTGCAAAAGACCAAAATAAATGAAAAGATAGCTGTTAAGGGTTGAATTGTGTCCTCAAAAATGTTAAACACCTAACCTCCAATATTTGTAGATAGTGACCTTATTTTGAAATAGGATCTTTGCAGATATAATCAAGATGAGGTCATACTAGTTTAGGATAGTCTCTAATGCAATGACTGGTATCCTTATATGAAGAGGAAATTTAGAAACAAAGACACATAGGGAGAATGGCATATGAAGATAGAGGCAGAGATTGGAGTGATGCACCTACAAGCCGAGGAATCACCAGAAGCTACAGGAGAAGCATGGAACAGATTCTCTTTCAGAGTACCCAGTGGGAACCAACCTGCCATCTTGATTTTTGGACTGCTAGCTTGAAGAACAATGATATAACAAGTTTCTGCTATTCCAAGACACTCAGTTTGTGGCACTTTGTATGGTAGCCCTAAGAAACTAGTTAAATACTTCACGTGCATGAATCAGAATGTTTGATACTGTATTTCCCAATGTGATTTACAGATTCAATACAATCCTTATAAAAATTCTAGTTGGCTTTGTGTTGTAGAAATTGACAAGAGGATTGTAATATTCTTATGGAAATTCAAAGGACACAGAATAAGTCAAACAATCTTGGGGAGAAAAAAAAAGAAGAAAGTTGTAGGGCTCAGATTTCTTGACTTCAAAACTTACTACAAAGCTATAGCAATCAAAACAGGAGGACATTGACATAAAGATAGGCAAACAGACTGATGGGATATAATTGAGACCAGAAATAAACCCTTATATTTACAGTCAATTAATTTTCAACAATGGTATTGCTATAATTCAATACAGAAAGAATAGTCTTTTGAACAAATGATGCTGGGACAACTAGATTATCCACATGCAAAAGAATGAAGATAGACTACTATATTACATCACATAGAAAAATTAACTCAAAATTAATCAAATACCTAAATATAAGAGCTAAAACTATAAAGCTCATGGAGGAAAACATAGGTATAAATATTCACAACCTTGGATTAGACAATGGTTTCTTTTTTTTCTATAATAATTTTTTTATTTACATTTTTTTATTTTTTATAAACATATAAAGTATTTTTATCCCCAGGGGTACATGTCTGTGAATCTCCAGGTTTACACACTTCACAGCACTAACCATAGCACATACTCTCCCCAATGTCCATTACCCCACCTCCCTTTCCCGACCCCCCTCCCCCCAGCAACCCTCAGTTTGTTTTGTGAGATTAAGAGTCACTTACGGTTTAGACAATGGTTTCTTAAATAGGACACCAAAAGTATAAATAATGAAAGAAATAAATAAATTGGACAACATCAAAATTAAAGCATGGGTGCTTCAAAGGACATCATCAACAAAAATAAAAAGATAAACCACAGAATATGGAAAATATTTTTATAAATTATATATATGACAAGGGATCTATATCTAGAATGTTTAAATAACACTTAAGATCCAACAATGACACAATTTTAAAATGGGCGAAGTATCTGAATAGACTTTTCTCCTGAGAAGATACACAATGGTCAATAAGCAAATTAAACAATGCTCAATGTCATTACCCATCAGAGAAATGCAAATGGAAACCATAATGAGATACCATTTGACATTCGCTAGGATGGTATTTGGGTTGGACTATTTCCCCAAAAAGATATGAAGTCCTAAGTCCCAGCACCTCAACATGTGCCCTTATTTGTAAATAGGGTCTTTATAGATGTGAGTGGCAAAGTGGGAGAGCGCTTAATCCCATATGACCAATACCTTTATGAGGAGACGCAGAGCAGGACCATGCGACAATAAAGGCCGAGACTGGATCGACCCATTTGCAAGTCGAGGAACACCATGTACTGACGACAAACAACAGAAACAAGAAGAGGTAAGGGTAAGATTCTCTCCTAGAGGTTTCAGAGGAGGCAAGGCCCTACCAAAAACTTGATTTTGGATTTTTTGCCTCCAGAACTGCAAGTCAATAAATTTCTGGTGTTTTAAGCCCCCCAGATCATGGTACTTTGTAACAACATCTCTAGGAAACTAAGGCTACAATAACAGAGGTAAGGACAAGCGATGTCACAGATGTGAAGAAACTGGAGCCATCATACACTACTAATGGAGATATAAAATGGTACAGCTGCTTTGGAAAACAGTCTGGAAGTTCTTCAAAAGACTAAATGTAGAACTAACCACACCCAGAAATTCCACTCCTAGGTCTACGCAAAAGAAATAAAAATCTAAGTCCACACACACACAAAAAACTTACACACGAATGTTCACAGCAGCATTATTTACAATAGCCAAAAGGCAGAAACAACGCAAATGTCCATCAGCTAATGAGTGGACAAATAAAAGTTCCATATTTAACGGGATATTGTTTGGCAATAATAATATGAATCCTAAAAAAATTATGCTAAGTGAAGGAAGGCAATCACAAAGGAACACATCTTACATGATTCCATTGAAATGAAATACTCAGAATGGGTAAATACAGAGAGGCAGAAAGTAGATTAGTGGTTGCCTGGGCTGGTCGGTGGTTGGTTGAGTGATAAAAATATTCCACAATAGACTGGTTCTGGTTGCATAATTCCGTGAATATACTAAAAGTCATTAACTATACACTTTAAACGGGTGAACTATATGGCATATGAATTCTATGTCAATAAAGCTATTAAAAAATAAGTATAATATCCTCATGACACCTAACAAAGCTACCACTAATTCTTCAATGTCATGACATACGCAGTTAGTGTGTGAATGTCTGATTTCATACTGTTCTTATTTTTGCTTTTGTCCTTACAGTTTGTTTGATTCAGGATCTAAGTAAGGGCCACACACAGAAATTGGTTGTTAAGTTCCTTAAGTCTCTTAATCTACAGGTTCTCTCTCTTTTTTTATTTGTTCAAGAAGCAAGTTATTTATTTATTTTTTTATATTGCAGTGGTGACTTCAGTAGTTTCTTTCTTTCTTTCTTTTTTTAAATTATTTTTTTAAATTTCTTTTCCACGTAACAGAATTCATAGTTTTTGCACCACACCCAGTGCTCCATGGGATGCGTGCCCTCCATAATACCCACCACCTGGCTCCCCCAACCTCCTACCCCCCGCCCCTCCAAAACCCTCAGGTTGTTTTTCAGAGTCCATAGTCTCTCATGGTTCATCTCCCCCTCCAATTTCCCTCCACTCCCTTCTCCTCTCCATCTCCCCATGTCCTCCGTGTTATTTGTTATGCTCCGCAAATAAGTGAAACCTTATGATAATTGACTCTCTCTGCTTGACTTATTTCACTCAGCATAATCTCTTCCAGTCCCTTCTATGTTGCTACAAAAGTTGGGTATTCATCCTTTCTGATGGAGGCATAATACTCCATAGTGTATATGGACCACGTCTTCCTTATCCATTCGTCCATTGAAGGGCATCTTGGTTCTTTCCACAGTTTGGCGACCGTGGCCATTGCTGCTATAAACATTGGGATACAGGTGGCCCTTCTTTCACCACATCTGTATCTTTGGGGTAGATACCCAGTAGTGCAATTGCAGGGTCATAGGGAAGCTCCATTTTTAATTTCTTAAGGAATATCCATACTGTTCTCCAGAGTGACTACACCAACAAGAAGCAAGTTATTTATGTCATTAAAAAAATCTGCAGTCTACATTTTGAAGAATATACTCCCATGATGTTATTTAACATATTCCATTGCTCCTTAATATTTCCTGTAAATGGGTCAAATTCAGGTTCCATTTCTATTGCAATTATTATAGAACTTAAGGTCATTAACTAGTTCCATTAAATTATGATGGTTTTACAAAATGGTGATATTCTAATTCTTTCACACTTTTTTCATCTGTTATCTAGAAAACTTCTATAAAGATCAGCATCCCTCATCAACTATTCTGTTATACTAAAAATCATTTGTTTTAAAACAGACAGAAAAGATACTTGATTCTTTTATTTACCTGTTTTCATGATAATGGACTGGAAACTTACACTTCTGGCCATAATGAAGTAACAGGGCCCAGATTTAGCCTCCCACCTTAAATAACTACAAATTGTCTAAACTAGGGGTGCCTGGGTGGCTCAGTGGGTTAAAGCCTCTGCCTTCAGCTCAGGTCATGATCACAGGGTCCTGGGATTGAGCCCCACATCCGGCTATCTGCTCAACAGGGAGCCTGCTTCTTCCTCTCTCTCTGCCTGCCTCTCTGCATACTTGTGATCTCTGTCAAATACATAAATAAAATCTTTTAAAAAATGGTTTAAACTATATGAAACAATGTTTTTTTCAGACACTGGATCATAGAAAGCACAGGACAGTGATCCCTGAGGGAAAGAAAACAAATGAGGTGAGCTTCCAGGCTTCAGAAGAGGAAACCTGATCAGATCCCAGTGGTCTCTGCGTTGAGAAAACAGATTCAGAATTTGGGGAGGCCATGGCAGCTAGAATTTGCAAGGCAGAATACTGAAGAGAGAGCTACACACCCAAGGACAAAGGTTCTATGATCTACAAAGGGTCCCTCTCAGGTCTTTGAACTGAATACTGATCTGTGCATGCATGAGAAGAAATGACTCAAGGCCAGGGGTGGGCTATGCCACTGGTGAAGCAGAGCAAAGAACGGGAAAATGGATGGCTGTAGTTGTCACCAGGAGGCCTGCCGTTTGAGTGTCAGTGTGCTCAAAAGTACCCAACGACAGGACTCTTGTCTTCACTGTCTCCTTTACCCCCAGGCCTCTGGAGTGGGTTGGTGGTAAGGGGGCAGGGAGGGAGGCTGGGTCAAACAAACAAACAAACAAACAACAACAAAACAGCACTGGAATTACATAGCATTACTCTTGGAGTTCATAATGGCCAGAAATAGTTCATATTTCCTCCAATCATAGTAGATAGCCCTACTAACACATGGAGCATCGAGCAGAGTCCTCAGAAGAGTATTACTTCGCTAGTGGGGGTAATTAACCATAGAATAAAGATTACTTTGGTCCCACTTTATTTACAAATAAAGATTACTCTGGTCCCACTTTATCCTTGAAAGGATACAATTATTTCCAAGTAACTTAACTGTGTCCTAGAACAAAGCCCAAAATGTAAAAATTCACAATATTTGGCCTTCAATAAAAATTAACAGGCATGCAAAGAAGCAGGAGAATATAACTTCTAAAAAGGATAAAAACCCGGGTACCTATGTGGCTCAGTCGGTTAGGCATTTGACTCTTGATTTCTGTTCAGGTGGTCATCTCAGGGTCCTGAGATCCGAGTCCTGTGCCAGGCTCTGCACTCAGTGAGGAGTCTGCTTGAGGATTTTTTTCCCTCTCCTCTACCCCTCCTCCCACTTGTGTACACTCTCCAAAATAAAATAAATAATCTTTAAAAATAAAAAGGATAAAAATCAATCAGTAGGAATAGACCCCAAAATGACATATATGGTAGAATTAGGGGACAAAGACATTGAAACGGTGATTATATATATTCTCTGTATGTTCACTAAGCTAGAGGAAGGTATGAAGATTTTTTTTTTCTTAAGATTTTATTTATTTATTTGAGAGAGAGCAAGAGAGAGCAGAGGGAGAAGGATAAGCAGACTCTGGGCTTGATACCAGGATCCCATGAAACCTGAGCCTAAGACAAACGCTTAACCAACTGAGTAACCCAGGCACCCAGAAGGTATAAGGATATTAAGAACAGAGAAAGAAGATATAAAGTCTTTTAGAAGTTGAACTTCTAGAAACAAAAACATACCATATCTGAGATGAATGGTACATGCGATAGGATTAATAGCAGATTACACACTGCCAAAGAAACTACCCCAAATGAAATAAGATTGAAAAAAAGATTGGGGGAAAAAATGAGCAGAGAATCAGGAAGCTGTGAGACAACATACAGAGGTGTCATATAGGTATAACTGGAATCCCAGAAATTGGAGAGGGGGAGGAGGGACAAAGTATGTTAAGAAATAAGGAATAAAAACTCTCCAAATTCAATTAAAACTATAAACTCACAGATCCAAGAAGTACAACCAACCTTGAGAAAAAGAAACAAACAAACAAACAAAATCACACCAAGGCACATCATAAACAGACAGCTTAAAACCAATAACAAAAAGAAAACTGTAGAAGCATCTAGCGAAAAGACATCTTATGTAAAGAAGGACAAAGAATGATAGATTTCTCATTAGAAACAATACAAGTCAGAAGATAATCGAGCAACAATATTTAAAGTACTGAAAGGGAAAAAAAAAATCTGTCAACCACAAATTTTCTAGCCAGCAAAAATGTCTTTCAGAAATAAAAACAAGACTTTAGAGACACATGAGACATATAAACGATGAGAACATTCACCACTAGCAGAATACCACTACAAGAAATGTTAAAGACTTTCAAAAGGAAGGAAAATGAAACCAAATGGAAATTTCAAACTATACAACAAAATGAACAGCATAAGAAACAGTATCCATCTAATGGTATACATATAAATATAAAAGAATTTTTTTATTTTAAAAAATCTCTAAAAGATTATTGACTGTTCAAGCAAAAATAGTAACACCATATTGTGTAGTATATAACATAAAATACATATAATATTACATAATAAAATACATAATTACATAATAAAATGTAGGACTATAACAGCACAAAGGCCAGGATAGTGAAAATGGAAGTATACTGTTGTAGGGTTTTTATATTGTACATCAAGAGGTATAATGTTACTTGAAAGCAGACTATCATAAGTTAAAGATGCTTATTCTAAACTCTGTAGCAACCACAAAAAAAACCAAGAAGGTATAGTAAATAAGCTAATGTGAGAGAAAACGGAATCTTAAAAATGAAATAAGCCAGAAAAAGAGGTAAATGGGAAGAACAGAAAAAAACAAATGATATCACCAAATCCAACCATATCAATAAACACATTAAATTTAAATGGTTTGAACACCCCCCCTTAAAGAAAGAGAATGTCAGATTGCATAAAAATAAATTCCCGACTATGTCTTGCTCATAAGAAACCATTTTAAGTAGGACACAGATAAGTTAAAAGCAAAAGGATGGGAAAAGATAGATCATGGAAATGCGAATTTTTAAAAAGCTGATGTAGCTACATTAATACTAAGCATAGCTTTCAGAGCCAGATGTACAGAAAAAGCAATCAAAATATGTACAGTGGGAGGGTATAAGCCTCCCTTCCCCCCGACCCACCTACCAACCCAAGAATGACGAAGGTGACCTGATGGGCTCCTTATCCTGATCAGGTGCTACTTTTGTCAGCTAATGGGCCCTCAAAAAACCTTACAACTTCAAATGAAAATATGCTATGTCATCCTCTGTTTTTGTGCCACTATCACCATATAGATAGATTTCTATATCCTTTGCTGCTAAACACATTTTACATTCTTTAATGTATGTGCTATTTTCCCTTCAATACTATCATTACTCCATTGTGACACCATGAAAACAAGTGTCAGAGTAGGAATAATATGAATGTAGAAGACTCTAAAAGATGTATGAGAGAATCCAGAGAATTAAAGGGAAAAGAATATAGGAGACCCGTATTTGGCTTTCTACCATAGAATCTTTGTTATAGATGATGAGAGAAAAATTGTTTCAATGGGGTATGCACACAGCCTGCTACAGGACTCTGGCAGTCAGGAAGATGGAACTGAAACAAATTACAGTCTAAAAGGAAAGGAACTAGACTTGACAATTTCCATTGACTTGACAAATTTCATTGGCAGATGCTTCAGAGGTTCTCCAGTGGGAACTGGAACAGGAAATGACTGACCGGGTTGGTACTCTAACTGGTAAGAAAAACTCAGACAGACCTGTAAAGTCCAATGTCTAAGACATAAACACCTGGAATGGTAATGATGGGGGTTGGTGATGGGCAGAAGGTCCCAAGATGTCCTAGAGACTCTGGTGAACTAGAAATGGGGAACTTCCAGGCAGAAGACAGATGTCTGCCAATATTTTAGGTATGAAAAAATGTGACAATTGAGTTAAGAAACATTTTAAATTTTCATTGATCTGGGTCTCTCAGTTGAGGAAGGGGGAGTGTGTGTAGGGACTATCATAGGCAAGAAACATTAAGTTTTTAATTGTGGGGATGTTTTAACATGTATGAGCTCCAGTCTTTGTTTTCACAGACCTTTCTTCTAAAACAGAGCTGTGTGGTATTGGCCAGCAAACTTTTTTTTTTTTTAATATTCAAAGATATATTCTCAAAAATTATTTCCCAAGTGGGAGATTAAGAGTACTTCAGACATGAAACTTCAATTGGTAAAGGTAAAAAGAAACTTCTCTTTGAGATCGGCTCAAAAGACAGGTGAATATATGTACTGTAAAAAGCCAGGCAAAAATATGTGAGTATTTGGGCTTTATCTAAAAGTTGTGACAAATGTTTAATCATTTCAGTATGACCCATAGTTCCCACATACATGAAAGTGAAATGGTCTTGAGATAATTTAACTGAAATATTCCACAACTGAATAACAGGTTCAGATATAATTCTGCAGAAGTAGTGGATGACTCAATGGATAAGAGCCAAAAGAAATAAAAGGAGAAAGCCGGGCTTCTTTAAGGTTAAAAGTTTGATCAGTGTCCCCTATTGGGAGAAACAGTCCAAAATGGGTCTTTCACTCATCTGCACATCTTGCCAAGAGTGCCAAGAATGCGTGGCCCCAGCCATTTCTCAAGGTTGTGTTCGGCACAAGAAACCTTGAAGGACAAGGCAATGTCTCCCTTGAGACAAAAAAACAGGATTGCTTACTTCTGGCTATAAAATGGTAGATTCCCCAAGCTTAGAGTTCCTGTCCTATAATACAATTCATTGTCTATGAAGGTATTCATCTGGGCCCTTGCCAAACTCCCCATGCCCCCGACAATGGAACCACAAGGCAAGGAGGGCACGGACGCAACATGCTCTCCACACCAAGGGTCATAAAATCCTTTGTCTCTGACCCAGGTCTCTCTTGCTTCTGCCATCATCCATGAAACAGTAACAGGCAAACCTATTAGCTGGTAAGTTTGGTAAAATCAAATCCCAGGCCCAACACCTTCCCCCCATCCCTTCTGGTTCAGTTTAAAGTCTTCCACTGAGGCCATGGCCTTTGTGCTAGGTGTGGGGTACTTTGAGGGGAGCGTGACAAAGATATGGTATTTGAACAGGAACCCTCTCCCCACCCTCAAGCCCTACTTCCTTCAACAGACTTAGAAAAAGAACTGTACTACTTGTTCCTGAATGAAAAAGAAAAAGAGAAAAGAACAAGGGAGCGCCCAACATGGTCTGATCTCCTCTCACCATGAAAAACCATAACTCTTCACAACAGTGACAGCAAAATAGCCTGGGGCAACGTCCCATGGACCCCTGAGCAGCGGCGTTTCCTGTCTGAAAAGGGAGGCTCCTTGCATATAGAAAATGAAAACCTCCACTGTCATCAGCCCCCAATTAGAGAACTAATTTGAAGCAGTGAAATTCTCTGGAGGGCATGGGATATGGCCACCAATGGCAAACACCAGGCCGTTCAAAAAAATTACCCGTCCAAGCCCCCACCCAAATGCAAACAGGAAGCCCAATGCTTAGTTGACCTGCTTGGATTTTGGCAAACCATATTCCCCACATGGGATGCCTACTGAGCCCAATCCACCAAGCAACAAGGAAGAGAATGACTTCGTGCTCATGTCTGGGGTGATCATGCAGTTACCACAGAATAAAAAACTGGACAATTGTGGGGTGTTTTAATTTCTGCAAAGTTCAGATATCTGGGCTCAAGCTTTCTGTCATTTGTAACTTGCTAAATTTCAAGTTTCTGAGTTTGTTTTGTATGAGATTAAGAACTTCTGGGGCACCTGGGTGGCTCAGTGGGTTAAGGCCTCTGCTTTCGGCTCAGGTCATGATCCCAGGGTCCTGGGATCGAGCCCCGCATCGGGCTCTCTGCTCCACGGAGAGCCTGCTTCCTCCTCTCTCTCCCTGCCTGCCTCTCTGCCTACTTGTAAAAAAAAAAAAAAAAAAAGAACTTCTTCGGATGAGCCAAAAACATCTGGAACTTATTTATAAAGGTACTGTAAGATTTCTACATCTAATGTGATGTAAAACTACAACTAAAATAGTACATACAAACATATAATGTCACATATGAATTAGTTCTTTTGCAACCTGGACAATCTTATGAACCATAGAAAGTGTTCCCATGGGAACTTTTGGGTACTTTGTAAGATCTCTGATAATTCTTGATATTATTTGGATTGTGTTTGGCAACATTCTGAATTAGCTTTTGGAAAGTTCGACTAATACAATACTGAATTAATGAATACTTCTATTTCATTAAAGATCATATGTAGGACTCTGCTTGTATGAAATCCTGAGATAATGCTTCATGTTTCCCTGGAGGGAAGCTAGAATTTTGTTTTTCTTTTCAGACAGCTGGGCGGTGGGCAATGAGATGGACAAAGGGGGAATCTGAACTTGTATGTTCAGGTACGAATGCCAGATGTTTAGGCAGAGGGTAGTAAAGAGAAACACACGTTGTAATAGGGCAATATATGGGACATTAAAATGTCCCAAACTAGTATGGGACATTAAAATCTGTTATGGGGGAAATTAATTAAGTTTCCCTATAAGAACAAGAGCAAAAGAAACCTAATTAAATCAGAAATGTTAACATGACCCTAGGAAATTTTCTTTGTCATAAAAGAAGTTCTTCCTAAGGGCTCCTGTGAAACCATATAAATTATACCCTTAGCACCGTGTCTCCGTAGCTAATAGTATTCTCCCACTCCCGAGGGGATTTTAATTCCTGATTCTCCTCAGGAACACGTATCTGCCTTACCTGCTAAGTGAGCTGTCCCTTTAGGTTCTCTAGTTTTGGTTATCCGATTATAGTGAAGCTATTTCTGCTGTTAAATACACAAACAAAATCTACCTTCCTTGAGGATTAAATGAATACATACATTTTTAAGAAAGTCGATCCAGAGTGCCATTCCTGGACTCTGGGTTGCTGTTAGATGTTTTCCTCCAGTGAGTATTTTAAATACAAACCTGAATTTCATTGTGTTAAAACTGCACTTTAGCAGGAAAAGGAAAAAGCAGCCTCAGGAAGAAGGTCGGAGAGAAAATGCCTATCCTCCCAACAAAAGCAGCTTTCCACATCCTGTAAATTCCACTGAGACCTCTCCAGCAATAGGAAACAAATCTCATGATGTAGACCCAGACTACCATCCCAACTAAAGGAACTTCCCATTAGGAAAATGTTTTAATTCCTCCACATAAGGATACATTTTGTGGGAAAACGGGGGACAAAGACTGCCCCCTTTGAAAAAGAACGCAGAGAATAGTAAGAAGCTAATTTCTAGGTAGCACACATCAGGAATATCATGAAATTGGTAGCAAAGAATCAGGAAAGATTGCAAATATCAGAAAAATTTTAAAAACCTGCAAATACAAACATAAAAGGAACAGAGGGGGAAAAGTCTAAGCTAAAGCAGAAAGAAGTGTTATAAGAATTTTTAAAAATTATAAAGTACTTTAAAGACAAAGTACTTAAGGGCACATGAAGAACCTTCTATAATAATCATCAGAATTTGAATAATAAACCAAAATTGTCCCCCTTGGTACACTGTAAAGCATGCAATTTTAATTATGTGATTTTTCTAGCTAATTTCTGCTTCAAAAACAGTAAAGTACTTCTGCTTACAAGGTGGCAGAGACAAGAACTTTGCTGAACCTCTTTTGTCATCAAAATTTAAATTAGCAGAAACATGCCTTTGAGTTAAATCACAATTAGCACTTAGACCTATTTATTGAGAACCCACTATGTGCCCAATGCTGGCGGGATACACTAAACAGATTACATTTGTAAAGCACTTGTCCCTTTTCAGGTTCTCACAAATGACATTTTAAAACCAACTATTTGTTTGTCAGCATTAACTGCACGTGCTGAATACATCTATTATTATAAATAGCTCCTACTCAGGAGAGCCTTTGTTTTTAAAGGATAAAATATATCCAGCTGTACTTGTGTATATATATTTTACATAGTTATGTACGGAAGTCAGTCAACAATAATAAATACAACAGACTGTCGAACAAAATAAAACAACAATTTTGGGGGAACTGAAATGGCACATTTGTCAGGAGATGTCCACAAATAATTAATTACTTTCTCACAATAAAGATATTCTCTTAATCCTAGAGTCTCGTAAGAGGATCTCATTACTTTCTAACCATCTGTCATCACTCCTCCCCAAAAAACTAATTAGGGTTTCATCCAATCACACATTATAAATCATGCAAATGTGGATGGCAAAAAACACAGTTTAGAGAAGTTAACATTATAACATTTTGTATTCGAAGAATCACAGGCTTCAGAACTAGCCTTTCCTGCTCTAATAATTACCCTACTTATTTTTCTCATCTCTTCCTGATTAATTATTCGATATTAAACTCAGAAAATTAAATTTAAACAAAGAAAAACTTACAGATTGTAGAGTTTTCCTGCAGCAGGAAGTTCCCTTCTCCGATAGTCGATCCCAGAATCTAGCTGTACCGTATTACAGTATTTCTACAATCCAGAAACACAAACAAGTCGTGGCTCAGAATTATGATCTCTTGGCTATCCTTTTTCTTTTTTTAATCTTTGAACTTTTTCCTCAGGAAAACAACGCGTTTAGGACAAAACAGGAGACGTCAAGTAAGAATCATAAAAGCTGAACATTAAATATACATCAAGCCCAAAGAAATCAGTTCAAAAAAGTGAAAATTGGCAGCATGCCTTTCTGAAACTTTGCTATAACAATACTAATCGGCAAATTCCCCACCTGATGGCACTACATTAAATATTTTTTAAAACCCCAATTTCTGTTACCATTAAGAAGCTATCAGAAAAAAATAACTCATGTTGTCTTCAGCATCACAATGGGAGAGAGCTGGGCCTGAACGTAGTAGCCACATTTTAAACCAAATGCTCTCACTAAAGGGATGCTTTCTGTATACGTGTACTTTACTCGACCACCACTGCCCTTATCCCATCTCATAAATGACCACCGCTGCCCTTATCCTGTAGAGTCCCCCTCTCTAGCCATCAATGTCTTTAGAGTTCTTTCCTGCTGCAGACCCTCCCTTCAGCCGGAGTCCCTTGCCACCCTTGTACTTCCATTCTCCCAATTACTCTTTCCTTTCCATCTCCCCCTACCCCGCCCCACCCAGGCTGCACATGTGCGTGGAAACTCACACACACACACACACACACACACATGCTGAAACTCCTCCTGTAGAAGCTTATGGACTTTTGCTACACCTATCTTGGTCAGTTGGCTTTCTTTTTAGGGGGAAGGGTGGGGGCATATATATTATATATTATAGACACATATTCATTCCAGTAGAACAATGGTGAGCAAGGGTTTTCAGAACAATTCAAGAAAACATTTACAGGCTGATCTTTTTGTTTTCATCCTAAATGAAAATTGCTTTATGAAAATTCATGAGGAAAAAATTGTATTTTAACAACTTCATTACCTTTATTAGTGAAAAACTGCTTTTTTGGGCCAAGGTAATTGTGGCAAACTGTGTTTTCCAAAGATGGCTCTAGTAATCTCCCCATGCCAACATGCTGTGATATTGCTACCCCAACCATCAGGGAGTGGGGTCTGTGCCCCCCCCCCGCCCCCACCGCCGAACCTTGTGACTAGGCAAGAGGTTGCTATGCAATAGTACCCTATGTGATCATCAAGGCAGTTTCTTACTCGCTAGCTGCAACACTTGCTCCAAACCCGGAACTGTAAGGTAAGCATCAAACTTACTGGAGAGCTCAAAGCAGCCCATGCAGAGACACCGCCTGGAGGGGCCTTGAGATGACATGAAACAGAGGTGTCCGACAGTCCCCAGCTGCTGCAGGGGCTGCCACTACGGTCCTAAGGGAGCCGGAATTGCCAGCGGAGGCTTTCTCAAATCCCTAACCCATGGAAACCAGGAGAAATAATGAGGCAATGTTGTTTTAAGCCTCTAATGTTTTCAGTCATTTGTTACACAGCAATAGATAATCTGGGCACACTGGAAATGCAGCAACATTCTTTCTCTCTGAAAAGTGCATCCTGGGCTGAACTGTGACCCAAGAGCCGAGGGCTGTTTATCCGCTGCACTGCAGGGAAGAGACTGTGCACAGGGGCAGGGAGAATACATTTCCCCCCTTCCGTGCTGCAGCGGCTAAGTGGCTCAAGAAAGGAAAATAGGGCGACCAACCATCCCCCTGGGACTGAGGGGTTTCCCCGGATGCAGGACTTTCGGTGCTCACATCAGGACAGTCCTGGGCAAACTGGGACAGATGATCACCTTAGGAATAACTCAGAAATCTGGATTGGAACGCTGGGGTATTTTGATCCCAGGGTCCTGGGAACCAGCCTCACGTTGGGCTCCCTGCTCAGCGGGGAGTTGGCTTCTCCTCCCTCCCACAACTTGTGCCCAAGCGCACATGCACATGCTCTCTCAAATAAGTAAAATCTTTTAAAAAACGAAATAAAATAATCCCTGATGGTCCTCTAGGGAAGTCTGCAAAACAGAGCTTTTGAACCATACCTGTGACAAACAATCCTTGGACCTAACAAAGGCATGCCACCCTACAATGCTAGACCTGAGCAGCCGGTGGGCTGCCCTGTACAGACCCCACCCAGTTCACCGTTCCAAGTAGCTCAAACCTCACTCTCGGGCCTGTAACCCATCTCATCAGAAAGGAATACAGTATCACTCAAATACATACATACGCATTCCACTTTCCTCTTGCCTCAGGTGATCTGGTTTTGTTTGTTTGTATGCTATAGCCATATATCTCTCTTCTCAACTTTGAGTAATGTACTAAAATTGGGAAAAGAGAGACCTCCTCCCCTTTGCTCAGGCTGTCATTTTGGGGGCCCAGCCACCCAGGACAAGGAGGAGAAACTCATGCTTTAGCTAGCAGTCCACACTCTACATCTCTGAGAGAAATCTGTCCAGCCCCCATAAGGGCTGGTGTTTCATAAGCTAGTCGTACCACAGACAATATAATAAATAGCACGGCAATATATTCATGTAAGTATATTTACCCAGGCTCTCCATTTCTTTTAAACCACAGTTTATCTTACATGACCCAATATTCCTAATTTAGCCAAAATTTTTTCTTCTTTATTTTTTTGCTATTAAAAAAATAAGACTAATGGAAGTTATACAAGCTTCAATTTCTCCTTCTGGGTAACTAACTTCTCTCTCATAGGAGTGATTAAGCCCTACTGAATGATTGCATTTGTACATTCACTAATCACCACCAAGGAATACCTAATCAGCAGCAAAAAAAACTACAACCAAAGCCCTCAGTTTTTAGCTCTTAATTGTCTGAAAAATACTAACACTCCGTTTATACTTTTAAAGAAAAATAAACCTCAATTTTTCAGATTTTATTCACTAAAGCTAAGTTCTTCAGAACACTTTGTAGAAGGACGGAGGAGGGTGAAAACTAAGCTATTTCCAAGTTGATGAATCTAGTCACAAGGGCATGATTTAATTTCCTAATTTCCAGGGATAGTTGCAAGACCTGTGACCTCTTATCACCGTCCAATTGCAATGAATAAAACTAATTAGCTACCAAAAGAAATTTATTTTAAAATAGTTTGCATATTTACATATACAAAGGACAAACACAATTACACAATCTAAAAATGCAATTAGGAAATTTGGGGAGGAAACAGAGGGAGGTGAACACACCCGTGGGAGCATATGCATGAGTGAAAGGCCTTGACTTTGCAAAGAAAAATGTGCTACTAAAAGAACCATATTCTAGCAGTTTGCATTTTCCTCAAGATCTATTGTGTATATTTTTAGCACTATGAATAGTATCATCAGAAAAATAGCCATCTCACAAAATAACTTTATATAGCTTCTAGTCTGGCTTTTCTCTTCCAAGTTGGAACAAAAGAACAATAAATATTGGGGAGAAAATCCTGTAAAACCACAACATATTAACCTCGTAAGCAAAGACTGAGATAATGAAGTCTTGCCTACCTTAAATACTCTTTATTAAAAAGTAATATTGCTTACAATAGAAAATTTGGAAAAAGAGAAAAAAACACATAACTCAAAGTTTTATGTCTTATCTAAGTGATTATATTGAATAGGAACTTAAAAGATATACACTATTGAAGTTTTTTGACAATACTAAACTGATCAGTTTTATACATTTTTAATAAGTAAGCATAAAAGGAAAATATGGTGGAGGCCTTTCTAGTTGCAGGAAATAAAATATTTAAATAACTAAAATCTGTCTTTTAACTTAGTACTTCCAAACCATATCTTTTCAAGCTAAAAAAGTGATCCACACCATTGTAAAAAATTCCAATACTAAAAGTGTAAAAGTAGAAATGAAAGTCGATCCCCTTCTCAGAAAAAAGTTTGCTTATAGCTGATATCCTTCAAGTTTTTCTACATGTTCAGAGATGATGATAGAGAAGCTGGGATCTTATTTATACACTCAGTTCTAGGCTTAATTCTTTCCAATATCTTTCTTTTTTGAAGATTTTTTTTATTTATTTGACAGAGGGAGAGAGATCACAAGTAGACAGAGAGGCAGGCAGAGAGAGAGGAGGAAGCAGGCTCCCTGCTGAGCAGAGAGCCGATGGGGGGCTCGATCCCAGGACCCTGAGATCATAACCCGAGCCAAAGGCAGAGGCTTAACCCACTGAGCCACCCAGGTGCCCCTCTTTCCAATATCTTAAAAGTTCTATGAGAGAAGTAACTCGATTTAAATACAGGAAAGCTACACTGACACTGTACTGTTTTGTTTGCTAAGAATGTAATTCTATAAGTAAATGACAAGTAAGAATATAAGAAAGATTTTGAGCCAAAAAAGAAAAAAGGAGACTCGGGGGGAGGGTCTCTTTTTGAGGCAGGATATACATCCAGATATTCATGCTGAAGCAGGTGTACATTCTAAGATACCTGCATCAATCACATTTATTTATTTTATAAAGAGTGCTTTTATTGATAACGTATAATTCCACTCTGTTAACACATATTATAAACTTTAAGGGTCAGAAAACGATGACATCATTCTTTACTGGGAATCATGAAGGTTACGGCCGCACGGTCAGTGAGAACCGCTTCAGTCCTGGGTGCCCCAGGGCTACTTCCCGATACTCAGGGTCATCGTCCAAGCTAGGGATTAGGCCACACGTCTCATTAAGTCAAAACAGGACATTATGTTTTCTTCAACAAACACTTCCTTTTTGTCATATCCTCCTATATATATGTCTCTTGTTAGAACGCACCAAGTCTAACGGTTTCCCCACGGACTTGCCTTGACCACCTGCAGGCTGGAAAGTCCGGGGCACGAGACAGCAGCAAAACGCTTCTCTGCCCTACACCACCTTGCATGTTTCATTTTTGCCCGAAACCCCACCTTATGACTAAAGGGAGCGAGCCCCGCACGTACTACCTATCAGAAGGGTGTGTTTGTGTACACACGAGCGCAAGGACGGAAAAGGTCAGAGTCCGAGCACGAATTCCGCGGACCCGAGAGGGGAGGACCGTGGGGGAAGAGGACGCTCTAGTCACTGCAGCTTCTCCTCTCCCTCCTCCACGTCCTTCAGGCTGAGCACCTCCAGGGAACCGCTGCCCTTCGTCTCCTTCTTGATCAGCTCGTCGACCTCTCTGAAGCAGCCCGGGTCAACCAGACACACAATCTCTAACTGCTGGCCGCAGTCCTCGCTCTCTATGACCTTGATCAGGGGCTTGAGCTTTTCTTTCAGCTTCTTCCCTTCATTCACTGGGAGAAGGAACCGGAGTCTCATGTGAGCACGTTCGATCTGCATTTTCTCCTTTAACTGCTTTATCACCTCCAGAGCCTGCTGTTTTGTACTCTTATTGGTTTTGACTGAATAGTGGATGTCCTTCACGGCTCTCTCGATCAGGATGACCGTGTACGGTCTCTCCGTCTCAGGGTTCACACACTTGTCGGCTACGATGGTCGCGATGTCCCTGAACATCTGCTCCAGCTGCGTCTGCCGCTCTTTATCGGACACCTGAACCTCTCCTTTCGTCAAAATCTGCTTGCAGACCTCGGTCTGGTCGTCCGTGCCGAACGCGCTCAGCAGGTCCTCCTTCCGGGCCAACTGCCCCTTGGACACGTTCACGAACACCGAGTGCGTCTGCAGCACCTCGTCCAGGTCCTTCTCGACGCCGCTGCGCCAGCTGACCACCTTGTTGCGGTAGCACGCCATCTCGAAGCGCTTCCCCGCACGCTTCATGCGCACCACCGCCACGCTGGTCAGGCGGATCTGGTTGGTGGGGGTGAAGATGGACATGGCCGCCGCGCGCAGACGGGGCCGGGCCGCCGAGGCTCACCCGCGCCGCCCGCCTCAGGACCCCCCGCGCTCGCTGTGGCGACCCGGGCCGCGCCGCTCCACCGCCGTCCCCGCACCCGGCTGACCTACTGCGCAGGCCCATCAATCACATTTAAAACAATCATGTGTTACCACTTTTAAGCGAAAGCAATGATACATAAAAATTCAACACATGCTAAATTTGGACATATTTTTAAGCTTTGTGTGATATAAATATAACATAAATGCAGAAAAGCACACAAGTCATAAATGTCCAGCTCAGTCAAGAAACAGAATATTACTAGCACCGGTGAAGTCCCCCCTAGTATCCTCTTCTACCTCTTCAAAGGTAACCAGTACACTGATTCTAGCAATGCAGGATTTTGCCTCTTTGGGGAGTTTTACTTGAGTAGATCCATCCAGTATGTATTCTTTTGCGACTGGGTTCCTTTATGTTTGTGAGATTCACCCATCCCCGTGTTGTCTATAGTTACAGTCTGGTGTGTCATACCCACTATGCGAATAAGCCACAATCTATCGACTCATTCTACTGTTAATGGACATTTGGATTGTTTCTAGTTATTTGCTCTTTCCAATAATGCAGTCATGAATGCTTCTGCACATGAATCTTGGTGCACACATGCACATGCTCTTGTTGGATACACACCTAGAAGAGTAAGAGCTTGGCCATTGAGTAAGCGTCCACTTAGCTTTAGTAAACACTGTCAGGGTTCCAAGGCGATGCACAACCGACACTCCCAAGTATGTGTTTGCTACTAGTGGAAAGAAATACAGTTGATTTTTGAATACTCAGCTTATATCCATCAGTCTTAGAAATTAAATTATTAATTAATATTTTTATATGTTAATTTTTTAGGATGATACTAAAGATGTCCCCTATTTTTGGCAAATATGCTACATTGTTTTATATCACAAAAAAATACACACTTATGGTTTAACAAGTTCTCTGTAAATTCAATATCTACTTTGGATTAACTTAACAAACACTGAACACTATATTCTGGGTACTTCCCTGGTTCCTAGAAATATAATAATATATAAGCTTCTGCTCTGACAGCCAGGTAGAACTCAGATATTTGCCTCAAGGTTACCATTTTCTTCTTCTCCCACTCATGGATCTCATTTTTCAAAGTTGGTAAGTCCTTTGCCAATTTCCCAGAAGTGCAATTTTAGCCTGTTACTTAATTTCCCCCTCAGTTTTCTCCTCTATAAAATAAAGGAATTGAATTATGATCTTTCTGTCTTAAATTCTTTTTTTTTTGAGACTTTATTGGGGTGTCCGGGTGACTCAGTTGGTTAAGTGGCCCACTCATGATTTCCGCTCAAGTTATGACCTCAGGTTTGTGAAATCGAGCCCCCAGTTGGGCTCCATGCTGAGTGGGGAGTCTGCTTGAGATTATCGCTCTCACTCTGCTCCTCCCTTCACTCGTGCACACTCTCACTCGCAAATAAGTAAATCTTTAAAAAAAGATTTTATTTATTATTTGAGAGGGAATGTGCAGGCATGTGCATAAGCAGGGAGAGGAGCAGAGGGGAAGGGAAAGAGAATCCAAGCAGACTCTGTACCAAGTGTGGAGCCCGATGACCGGCTTGATCTCACACCCCTGAGATCATGACCTGAGCTGAAACTGAGAGTCCAACACTTAACCAACGGCACCCCTCAGTCTAAAATTCTTAATACAATCCTGAAATTCTCATACTTTACAGCTAAGTTCTTGTTCAGGCTTTTTTAGTTCTGAAGTAGACCCAAGCCTCAGAGTCTGTCACAAACCACTCTGCCTCCTTTGCTTTCTTGCTCATCTATTCCAAAATACTTAAAAAAAAAATTTTTTTTTCACATTGCTCCACTCCTACTTCCCTGGCTACCTGACTTGTTTCTCATTTAAAATACCCACACCCTACCACCTTACTAGGTAAGGTGTATATCCCTTCTTTTTATCAAGCAATTTCAGAATTTCTCTTCCCTTCCAAAAAGCAGGAAAGTAAGATACTTTAACCATTGCCAAGTGCTATTATGTCTCATTTGTGTTAATGCGTAATAACTTGAACTTACCTCATCTAATACTCAACTAATCATACACAGAGTAATTTCTTATCCCCATTTTACAGTTGAGGAAATTTACGGAGGAGATTACTTTTTTAAAATCACTGCAGTGGCCTAAACTGTGTTCCCTGCAAATTCGTATGTTAAAGTCCTAACCCCTAGTACTGAAGAGTGTGACTGTATTTGAAGACTGAGCCTTTAAAGAGGTGATTACATTAAAATGAGGTCTTTAGGGTAGGCCCAATCCAATATGACTCATGTACTCATAAGAGGAGGAAATTAGAACACAGACATGCAAAAGAGGAAGGACCAAGTGAAAGCAGAGGGAAAAGCCAGCCATCTGCAAGTCAAGGAGAGAGGCCTCAGGAGAAACCAACCTGCCAACACCTTGATCTTGGACTTCTAGCCTCCAGAACTGTGAGAAAATATGTTTCTGTTGTTTAAGCCAACCAGTCTTTAGTATTTTGTCATGAGAGCCCAAGCTTACGAATACAAGACTAACACTCTTGTAATAAGCATACAGGAAGACATTTTTTAAAATCAGTAAAAAAGGAAAGAAGAGTTGTGACATTAAAAAAAAAAAAAATGCCAGTACTGAAGCTAAAAAGCACAGCTGTATACACTTGCTTATAACGTGAGCCACAAACTGCCTCTTTCTGCAGTTACAGCTGGAGGTGAAAATACAGGAATTTCACAATTCTCTAGAGAGACCACATAGTTTGTAGGTGGCTGAGCCATGATTTGCCCAGGTCACCCCTGACCCTTAATCCGTGACCTTCTCACCATGCCACACTGAGTTATTACACAGTAGCTACAGGATCATTTGTCCTTAGCCTCATACAATTTACATGATTATTTCTTGCTCCCCGATTCCTCCTTCCATATCCCAAGTCAATTACCTCCACACAGCATACATATGCTACTTGCTCTTCTGGAGGTCCATACTGTATGCTTCCATTATAGTTTCCTTTAAGTATTTAGTGCAAAACTGTGTACGAGGTATGTTCAACCTATACTAAATTTTACACCCAACTGGATGGTAGTATAGTAGTCTTCCATTATATAGGATGTTTTCTATGTTTAAAGTGTCTGCTTAACTCATAGTCCACTATTTTTGTGACCTGTACCTGATCATCTAAACTGATGTTGTCAGTCTTAGAAGGTAAACTCCAGGAGAGCAAGAACTGCCTGCTTAATTAGTCTTTGTCAGAACTCAGCTGAGACAGAAAATTCAGCCAAGGAGTTGTATCTTCCTCCAAGTAAGAGCTTCATCCCATGGCAGGGTTTCTTCAATGACGAAGAGATGAAACCAAGAAGACAGCCATATTCATAAAACAAAAGTACTGAGCTATGCTGATTAGGCTCCTTATGCCCACCACAATCACTCATGTAGCTTGGGAAAAGGCACAAGTTAACTTTGAGTCTCCTAAACCAATGCAAATGGCTGGGAAGATGGAAATATCCTAGTTGGTAGACCAGTGGTTCTCAACTGGCTGCATGTTAGCATTAGCTGGCAATTAGTTAAAAAGTACTAATGCCCCAGTCACACTCCCAGACATTTTTGTAGAGGAGGGCTTACATTGGCTGATTCTTTCTGTTTTATTTTAAGCTTTTTAGGTCATTCTAATGAGCAATCAGCATTGAGAACCACTGGCTTAGCCTAATCTGGTCCCACCTGCAGCTGGTCCCAACCAAATCACTTTGGCTAGTACATAGTAGAATAAAGGTGGAATGAATTTTGGAGAAAACTATACATTATCCACCATAGGTGATAACTAAAGCCATAGAACCACCCAGCGTTGGTGTTTATGCCCCTAGAATCAAAGAGTCAGAGACTGGTAACATTGATTCCTTTCTTGTTTATGTTGGATAAAATGATATGAAAAGAAATCACCATTACTTTGCAATGAGGGTAAAGACATAAAAGCATATGAGTTGTCAAGAATAAAGGAAATAGAATAATAAGTAAACAAAAGATTGATAAAACTTAATATGGGTTAGAGAAATATTCTGTAATCGGAGTAGTATGATTAGATGAATAGGACTTGAAATAAATTTCCTTAGGGAAAATAAATATTTGAGAACGTACAGAAAGGACAGGAAACTTGAGTGACTGGCCCAGCAGAGGATTCCAACATCTCAACCTAGAAGACCCTAAGTTTATAGAGTTAGGTTTCAACTCATATCTCATATTATTAATGAAGCTACATTCTTATCTTTTTAGCACCACTATGATTTGGATCATTCCAACAGTTCTCTGAAATAATGAGTTCCTGAATATTTCGCTAAAAATATTTTCCAAAAAAAGAGGCAAAGCACCAGCATCTGGTGTCATACCTGATCAAACTTAGCAGGAATAGCACTGAAGCCCAGCACAACAGTTGTAGGGTCTTCCTGTCAGTATTTGGAACTCTGAGATGAAACCATGGCCCTTCAAAAACAAACCTCCACTCTCATCATCTATAAAAGGAAAGGTGAAACATCTGA
Source organism: Mellivora capensis (assembly GCA_004024625.1). NCBI lineage: Eukaryota > Metazoa > Chordata > Mammalia > Carnivora > Mustelidae > Mellivora > Mellivora capensis. The sequence goes on along the minus strand of PISX010001901.1, from coordinate 16,983 downwards.
CTGTGACAACAGCTACTATGTAACCAGAGACCTTGTTCAAAAAGCCAATGACTTACTTCCCCTTCTATATTCTTTATCTGAGACATATTGATTCTTAGAAAATATTTGGACTCTAGTATACTAAAGTATGGTATCTATCATCTTTAGATTATCAAGAAGTAGGAAGTTGTAAAGAACAAGAACGCCTCTGTCAACTTGGTCAAGGCCTTAGGTACTGTTAGTAGACTGGTTTCCTGATAAGACTTGATTAATTTGGATGATCTAAGATACCAATTTGTACCTTAAATAGTTATGTGCCAGGGTGGGGAGCACATCAGAATTGATGGAGTTGCGTCCTTACACTATCAACTTGTTTTGGCATATATGGGGTGGAAAACAAAACAAAGAATCCTAACATTTATATAAAGAGATGCTTCTATTCCTCAAAATAGTGGTAACCTTTGAGCCATAGGATGCTACATAGAGTTTATGTGTTTTCTGCTTGTTATAATAGAAGATGCCCCACTGCCATATATATATATACATATATATGTTTAATCATATAAATGTTATATATAAATGTTTAATCATGGTTATTTTTATATTTTATAAAACTGTCACAAAAGAATAAAAATAACTATAACCACAATTTATTGAGCACTTAATTTTACAACGACCTTTAAAGATAGGATTATTGGCCTCGATTTACCAATGAAGTACTTAAAATTCAGAAAGAGCAAATATTTTGCTCTCTACTTGTCTAGAGTTATTTGGCTCTTAGGGGGCAGAGACTAAACTCAGGTCTGCAGACCATGCACTGCACATATCTTCTATATTCAGAAAAAGACACAGAACAAAAGTTCAAAAATTCAACCACCCTTAAATATTCCGGCCACCATAAATTTTGCAATAACATGATACTGACTCGATATGTCCAAGCAACATCCAGTAAAATTCCCAGAATACCCCACATTAATGCCACATGATTTGTGTTTTATTTATACCCTACTGTCCTCTGGGAGGGTACATGTGGCTTCTTTAAAAAAATCACCTTACTCTTTGTATATTTAATTTCACCATTTTTCAATGTTATCTAATATACAAGTATAAATTGACAAAACCTAGTGAGCTTTAATTACACAGAACTTTGACCCAGAAATCCCAATTCTAGGATCCTATCCTTCAAAAATATTAACTCCTGGGGCGCCTGGGTGGCTCATTGGGTTAAAGCCTCTGCCTTCGGCTCAGGTCATGATCCCAGGGTCCTGGGATTGAGCCCCACATCGGGCTCTCTGCTCAGCGGGGAGCCTGCTCCCTCCTCTCTCTCTGCCTGCTTCTCTGCCTACTTGGGATCTCCATCTGTCAAATAAATAAATAAATAAATAAAATATTAACTCCTGTGACTAAAAATGCATTTGTAAACAGGTTTTTTAAAGCATTATTTGAAAAGAAATACAGTAAACCTAAGTATCCAAAACTAACAGATTAGTTTGAAAATACTAATGACAAAAGATATAAAAGGTATTAAAAAAGGTATAAAAAAGCACAAGGTTTCTGCCTGGCCCAGAGATTTTTAAAGGGGTTTGATCAGGTAAGGAAGTACAGTGGTCTGCAGCCATTGGTAGAAATAGAAATACAAAGCAGCCATTTAAAAAAAAAAAAAAAGAGCTGGAGTTATATCTGCTATAAAAAGATCTCCAGGATATCTTGAAGGTATAAAAAAGCATAAGTCAGAATAAAGTGTAACTATTACTCCATTAATTTACAACAAAACTATATGCTTAGGCATATATAGAGATCTGTATGCATATAAATGTACAGAAAAATGCTTGAAAGATACAGATTTTTTTTCAGCTTTATTGGGATATAAATGACATATAACATTTGTAAGGTTAAGGTGTACAACTGATAAACTTAACATATTGCAAAATGATTACCTATTATTTTGCAATATGTACTCTATCATCTCACACAATTACCATTTCTTTTTTCATGACCTAACTTAGCAATTTTCAAGCATATAATACAGTATTGTTAACTGTATTCACCATGCTGTGCATTAGATCCCGAAAACTTAGTCATTTACAACCAAAAGCTTGTACCCATCTCTCCATTTTCCTCACTCCCCAGCCCCTGGCAATGACCATTCTACTCTCTCCATCTCTACTAGTTCAGCTTTTTTAGATTCCACATATAAGTGATATCAAATGTATTTGTTTTTCTCTGACTTATTTCACTTAGCATAATGCCCTCAAGGCCCATCTATTTTGTCACAAATGGCAGTGTTTCCTCCTCATGGCTGTAGAATATTTCATTGTATGTGCGTGTGTATACACACACACACACACACACACACCACATCTTTATCCATTCATCCACTGATGGACACTTAGGTTGTTTCTACATCTTGGCTATTGTGAATAATGCTGCAAAGAACACGGAAGTGCAGATGTCTGTTCAAGATAATGATTTCATTTCCTTTGGATATATACTCAGAAGTGGAATTGCTGAATCATAGGCTAGCTCTGCTTCTAATGTTTTTGAGGAACTTCTATACTGTTTTCCCTAGGGGCAGCATCAATTTATAGTCTCACAAATAGTGCACAAGTGTTTCTTTTTGAAAAATGTCTATATGGTTCCTCTGCCCATTTATTGAAGCCCCCTACTATTATTGTACTGTTTGTGTATTTCTCTCTTTAGATATATTAGTATATTCTTAATATATTTAGGTCCTCTGATATTGGGTGCACATACGATTGTTATGCCTTCTTGATAAATTGAACACTTTATTATTATATAGTAGTGTTTTTTGATTCATTGCAGTTTTTAAACTTAAAGTATATCTTCTCTCTTTTCTGATTTAAGTATAGCTATCCCTGCACACTTTTGGTCTCTACTTCCATGAAATATCCTTTTTTCATCCCTTCACTTTGAGCCCACATATCCTTAAAGTTATGTGTCCTTATAGGCAGTATAGAGTTAGGAATTCCTTTGTTTTTAATCTATACAGACAATCAATGCCTTTTGATTAGAGAATTTAATCCGTTTATATTTAGAGTAATTATCAATAGGTAAGGACTTACAAAGGCCATATTACTAGTTTTACTCTGGTTGCTTTTGTTTCCTTGTTCCTTTCTTTCATTCTTGCTGCCTTCCTCTTTGAACAGATAATTTTCCATAGTGGTAGGCTTTGATTCCCTTCTCTTTATCTTTAGTGTATCCACTGCAGTCTTTGTTTTGTGGTTACCACATAAACTTACATAAACTACCTTATGAATATAACAGCATATTTTACACTGACAACAACCTCATTCTCATACAAAAACTCTACCCTTCTACTACCCTTTTTTGTTTTTGATGTCACAATTTAGCCATTTTCATATTGTGTATTCATTAATAAATTATTGTAGCTATAGTTATTTTTAATGCTCTTGTTCTTTAACCTTTATACTCGACTTAAGTAGCTAACACACCATGTTACAAAATTAGACTATTCTGAATTTGACTATGTACCTTTACTAGTGTATAGTATATCTTCATATCTTCATGTTACTAATTACTATTCTTTCATTTCAGTTTGATGAATTTCTTATAAAGCAGGTCTAGTGATGATGAACCCCTTTGTCTTTTGTTTGTCTGAATAAGTCTTTGCTATACTTTTTTTCTGAAGGATAACTTTACTGAACAGAGTAGTCTTAATTGGCAGGGTTTTGGTGCTTTTGTGTGTTTTTTTTTTTTTAAGTTATATTTGAATATATCATCCCAACCTCTTCTGGCCTGTAAGGTTTCTGCCGAGAAATCTGATAGTCTTATGGTGTGCTAGTAACAAGTTTCTTTTCTCCTGTTGCTTTTAAGATTCATTGTCTCTGACTTTTGAGTTTTACTATAATGTTTTATTAAAATGTACCTTGGAAAAGATTCTTTGAGGTTTTTGGATGACCTATAAGCTTTATGAACTTGGATATCCAAATCTCTCCCCAGATTTGGGAAGTTCTCTGCCATTCCTTCTTTCTTTCTTTTTTTTTTTTTTTTTAAGATTTTATTTATTTATTTGACAGACAGAGATCACAAGTAGGCAGAGAGGCAGGCAGAGAGAGAGAGAGGAGGAAGCAGGCTCCCTGTGGAGCAGAGAGCCCAATGTGGGGCTCGATCCCAGGACCCTGAGATCATGACCTCAGCCGAAGGCAGAGGCTTAACCCACTGAGCTACCCAGGCCCCCCTCTGCCATTATTTCTTTAAATAAACTTTCTCCCTCCTTTCCCTATCTTCTCTCTCTGGAACCCCAATAATTCAGATTGTTTCTTCTGAAGTTATCTCACAGTTTATGTAAACTTTCTTCATTCTTTTTGAGCCTTTTTTCTTTGTTCTTCTCTGACTGGATAATTTTAAAGTCCCTGTCTTCAGTCTCACTACTTCTTTCTTCCACTTGATCAAGTCTAATGTTGATTGCTTTTGATTGCTTTTATTTTTTTTTCAATTCATTAATTGTATTCTTCAGCTTCAGAATTTCCATTTGGTTCTTTTTATGATTTCTTTTTGTTAAATTTCCCACTATGTTTGTATATGGTTTTCCTGATTTTGTTGCACTATTTTTGTGTGTTTTCCTATAAACATTAAGTTTCCTTAAAACATCTCTTTTGAATTCTTTATGGGGTAAATCCCAGATGCCCATGTCTTTGGGATCAGTTATTGGGAGACAATTGTGATTCCATGATTTTTCATATTCTTTGAAGTTTCGTACTATTGCCTTCACATCTGAAGTAGCAGTCCTCCTCCTGTTTTTTTACTAATAACTTTCAGGAAAGAAATACCTTCCATCAGCCGTAACTACACTTCAGTCATTCAGCTGGTTAGGGATTAGGGGGCTTTCTCAGACGTCCTATGGATATATGTGCTCCACAATTATTGCTCTTTCTTGAATTCTTAAGCTTATATGCCTTCTCTCAATCCTGCAATATCCTGAGTCTAATAACCTTCCTTTTATTTTCCCAAAGGGAGCACTAAAGCTCAAGTTTGTAATCTCTCCCTTGTGTGCAGATTCTGGCTGGCTTTCTGAACATGCTCACTAACCATCTGCTGAAGCTCATTCTTATCACAGCCACTGGGAGCATATACAGGGCATCACCCATGAAGTGATGGTGTGTGAGGGTGTGAGGGTGTGTGTGTGTGTGTGTGAGAGAGGGTGTGTGTGTGTGTGTATGCGCGCACACACACGCATGTGTGTGATAATGCAGAGCACGGAAGATGCCCTTGAGCCAACGGAGGATCTGGGCGAGGGTCCCCAGCTTGTGAGCAGGCTTCTTGATGTGTGTGAAGCAATTCATAGGATCCATCTCTCTTTAATGCCTTCAAAGAGTTCTGTCTGCTCCTTTCCTAGTCTCTTCCTGACCTCCAGCCATGCAGCTCACAATTTAGTACTCTGGGTGGGGCAAAAGAGAAATGAGCCTCTTAGGCAGCATCCCACACAGCTGAGGAAGCAGGGTGATCACTCACATCCTCTTATGATCCCCTACAGGAGAAATCACAGGCCAAGAAGTTCTCTCTTGGCCCCAACCTGTGCTGCCTTGGGGGAAGGGTGATGCAGGTAAAATCAAACTGTTCCTCTTACCTTCTCCAATGTGTCCAAACCCAGGTTTTGTTTGTTTTTTGCTCCAACAGTATGTTAGAACTCTTCTACTAGAAACCTGGATATCTACAAAGGCTCTCTCATCCTTGGGTGACTGTTTTAAGATAGGGTTTCCAGGGACTCCCAGACCACAACTGAGAGAATCTAGTGCTGGTTCACAGGCCACTGCAAGGTCCACACCCAGGACGAGGTCTATATTCCTATTACCTGACACATGGGTAGGTAAGCCTCCTCCTAGGTGCCTTGTCATATCATGGTAAATCCAACACCACCTATAAAGTCATTTTTGTCTGTGAACAGACGCCAAATTACTGTTGGTTAGGGAGGAGGTTGTGGGAGCATGAATAAGAGATGTCTTATTCAATCCTGATACCAATGTCACTCCTCTATATTAAATTTTTAACAGCAGCTACTCCTGAGGAGGGAAGCAGGAATGAAATAGGAGTGGAGGAAGGGAGGAAATGGGGAGAGGGGAGAGTAGTGAAGGGGGGGCATTTGATATTTAGTAAATATTCAGATTTTTTAATATAGCATGCATTCATTTCTCTCTCATGAAATTTTATAAAAGGAAAGATCCTAGAGAACTCCATGGATTGTCTCAAAATAGTGGTACTTGGAAAAATCTGATAGCTGTCTTTTTTTTTTTTTAAGAAAGGTTATTTTGGTTATTTTTTTTTAAAGATTTTATTTATTTATTTGAGAGAGAGGAGCGAGGAGAAGGTCAGAGGGAGAAGCAGACTCCCCGCGGAGCTGGGAGCCCAATGCGGGACTCGATCCCGGGACTCCGGGATCATGACCTGAGCCGAAGGCAGTCGTCCAACCAACTGAGCCACCCAGGCGTCCCTCTGATAGCTGACTTATTGAAATTATAGCCATTATACATTTCGAGCTCTCTCATAACCAACAGAACTTTAATTAATATTCCATTTCTTCTCCCACTGTTTAAAAAAAAAGAAAAACATAAGAATGACATCACAGACTGGAAAGAAGATGATGTATATGCCTTTTGAGAATCTTTTTTATAACCATGCTATCAACCCATAACTGCAGCACCTGTAAGCTTTCTTTTTCTCCCACAAAAAGGAACTGTGCAATCTACCCTCAGGCCAAAGGGAACTTCCCACTACATCTGCAGCTTTGCAAAATGTATTTTTTGAAAATCCAGTAAATTTATTCACAAGTTTTTTCCTTCTTCTATACAAATAACCAGGGGTAAACAATAACTTCTCTATCCTAAATATATATACACAAAATATATATATAAATATATATATTGATATATTATATAAATATATAAATACACAAGTACATAATGCATGTGATTAATTTATACTGTAATCTAGAATGATAAAAACTGAACTATAAATATTTAGCTCAAAAAATAATTTTCAGAGACCCCGTTAAGACTTTTAGCATCCAGGATAGCATTTAGGAATATTCTCAACTCTGGTTCTGCTCTTCCTGCCTTGTATTTGCTCAGCTTTTTGTCACTTCACTGTTCATTAGCACTTTTATTGAAAGATGAAAGAGGAAGAGAAAGAAGATGAATTCAGTCAATCTTGTAACTTATTCTAATCTCTGATAAAAGATCTGAAGAATAAATTTTAAGCTATTAGCTAAAACAAGGTTGAACACACTATATTTATTATTGTGTACAACTAAAGGTAGATTAATAAAGTAGATTATACTTTTATAAAAGAAAAAGAATTCCTTGTTCATAAAAGCAAATGAGAATATAATTAATTCTACCCAGAGACAAGATTACAATATAACAAATATATAATGTTAAAGACACATACACATGTGCACACACATATTGAACAACATAGTTTGCGGAAAGAATGCTCAGTAAAAAAGCCAGAAACCTGGGCTCTAGATTTGGCTCTGCCACTAGCCAGGAACTCTTAGACATGAGCCTCAACTGCTCATACTGTATAAAGTGATGGTACAAATATTTCTAAGGATGCTTCAACATAGTCCTTGCTCTGTATTTCTCAGCTCTCACTATTCATAACTTAGTGCTACATCAGGTGTCGTCTCCCATATACACTGAAACTATTTTTTGCTTTCTCCCTCTGCCCTCACCTTTCCCTTCTAAGCCTTGTCCAGCTTTCTCAGGAAAATCTTCACTTAATTCCAATTAGAGCAAAACAAAACCATAAGCATGACTATTAAACCAAGAGACATGGCAGCGATACATCTAAGTGAAGAAAACAAAAGGCTTAACAAACAAACAAAAGGTTCAGTTTCATCAACCTCTGAAATTTGCAGACACATACAGGAGTCCATTCAGAATTCACATAAATTTCCATTTCATTCACTTATCCCCCACAATCACCAGCATTACAGAAAGCAGAAAAATCACTTAAAATTTGTGGATTTAGGGGCACCTGGGTGGCTCAGTGGGTTAAAGCCTCTGCCTTTGGCTCAGGTCATGATCCCAGGGTCCTGGGATCGAGCCCCGCATTGGGCTCTCTGCTCAGCAGTGAGCCTGCTTCCTCCTCTCTGCCTGTCTCTCTACCTACTTGTGATCTCTCTGTCAAATAAATAAATAAAATCTTTTAAAATAAATAAATAAAATAAAATTTGTGGGTTTATCACTGTTTTTTAATAATTCTTAGCACTGTAATCTTCTAATACACAGTTAATCACTCCTAACTCATTCTATATTGAAGTATAATACTTTTCCTATACTATAATTATTTGCTGGTGTGCCTATTTGCTCTACTAGAACATCCCGATCTCCTTGATGGCAGGATTCATTTCAGGACAACTTCCATCACAGCGGCTAAGCACTTAATAAATGCATATTGAAATATGAATATTGTTTTTCTTCTATTTTATCTTACAAAGGTATAGTATTTGAGCTACTTGGGCAATTAAGCTTTCATAGATAGCTAGCCTAGGACTGCAGCACCACACTTAGAAAATGTTTGGGAGAGAAATCTATCATAATTCAAAAAAAATAATAAGTAAACTTCTGAAACAATCTTTTTGAAAATTTATAGCACTATATATCAGGATCTTAGCAATCTTGCAGTTCAATCGCATCATTTACAGATGAAAAAAATGTAAACTCAAGTGGACTCAAGAGACTTGCCCAAAGTCATGAAAAGATCTAGGCTTAGAAAGAACTGCCTCCTTAAACCATGGTTTCTCTGCTGTATCATGGACACCACAAAAATATGTGGAATGACTATATGACTTCTTCTTGCTTTCAGCTGTTAAGAATTTTAAAAGATTTTATGGCAGAATTTATCCAGCTAATCAACCATATCTTTATAATATATGAATCCTAATGATCATTATTGACTGAGGAATACACTATAAGAACATTCACATGTCCTCAGAGACAGATTACAAAATGCACATTTATTCAAAAACAAAAACAAGTCGAACACTACTGAAAGTACATTCCAATTATCCATTAAGAAGTCCTTTCTATTAACTCTAATTTTAGGGCCAATCTACATTTTGTTATTTATTTTATGTTTGTGTATATTCAGAGAGGATACTGTCTCAATAAGCTGTATAGTATTTAACACGAACTTGAAAATGGGAAGTGTAGATACAGTCAATAGTAAAAGAATAGACACAGTATTTTGTACCAAGCACCCCTAATATGCTATCATTTTGAGAGAGAAAAGCTAAATTCACTAACGCAGAAAAAGGTTTCTTGGATATCCTGAAGCCTCAAAAACTTGGCCAAACTATTGTTCAGCAGCACACAGTTTGTGTCTTCATGCTCAGATGTTGTTGAAACAGCAGACTTAAAAGAAATAATGTCAATGAATCCTACCAAGCACTATACATGACCTCTGGGGTAATTAGCAATCATTCAAAAGCAACAAGACTAAAATGTTCTATTCTTTATTACTGTCAGCTCTTATCTTGATCAGCATTTTAATAAAGATGCTTCGTTTCTAAGACAGTTTCATGAATCAGTCATAATTACATTCTGACATGCAGTGAATAGTAAAGCAAAACTAAATATCACTTCATCAACCTTTCTAACCTTTATGCAAGTATTAACTGTAAATAATTTTTACACAATCCTACAACAGAAAATCTGCATATTTCTTAGCTTTGTACATACTTTACCCCAAATGAATTTCCTGTGACCTATACCTGAAAAACACAATCAGCCATAATTATCCAGTTTTGTGAGATGTTCAGGTGTTGCCTTTCAGAGTTCAAATCAACTTCAAGTATAAAAGGCTACTTTATTCTACAAATGGCACAATATGCAAAATGGGTTAAGTAGCCAAAAGCATCTCAGAGCATTGTGGCTTGAAAAAAGTCTATCCAGAATCAAAACGTCAGAACAAAAATACGCTAAAGCAAAGTGACACTTATAAAAATAGATTCATAGATTACACATTAACACATGGATCTTGATGACTACTGCAGAAAGTCTTATCATTAAAATATGTTAAAAGAAGAATGTTAATTAGAAGGAAATATGAGCAGTTAAAGGGTAGATTTTTTTTTAATGTGACACCCAATAGTTTATGGAAGAGGATGGAAACTTATCAGAAATATAAACTTACTTAGAAATACTACTCTGATATTGAGGATAATAATGCAAACTCTTTTAACACCAGTAACTCCCCTCCCCCCATTCATTATTTACTTTAGAGTTTTGAAATAGTTAACTTCTCTTTTTGGTGAAGACTTTTAAAAATATTTTTGATAGTTAAGGTGAACATAATTCAACCATCAGAATAAACTGATACTACATTTTAGGTGATTTATTGTTTCAGGTTCTTAGAAGATTCCAAAATAAATGCAATGTTTCTCAAGAATAATTCCTGTTTTCTCAGTACTAGATACAGAATATCTGCACACAGCTAGGTTCCCAAACCTATATTTTCACTATGTTCCTCACATAAGTAAAGTTTACGGGAAATTTACTGAGAGATATTTTTAAACAAGCTGATTTTTAAAACTGAACTATAGTGAAAAGGAACATATTTACCATTTTACTTTGTGTAATTGCAATTTGAAAAATAAGTTCCTTCTAAAATCAATCTAGAATCATTCTCTATATGTTTTCTTATACATTTTATTATAAAACGACCTTCCTAGAATGTTACCAGTCTGAGGCAAAAAGGCATTAATGTCTTTCTCATATGGGACTAAAAACACAAAAATGTATTTTTTAAAAAGCCACACAAAAATGTATGTCTTTTATGTAATAATTTTTATTTAACTCTTCTATTTAGCTTTCTGGATCATTATTCCTTCCTCTTATTGGAAGTGCAAGCAAAGAAGGGAAAAGAAGTGTTGATTTAAGAAAACAGATTTCCCAGAAAGAAAAAAACTGTGATTAAGATTTAAACAAAAGCTAAAGATGGCTTCCTCTGAGCACTGATGAGGTCCGCTACCTCATTACTAACAACTGAAAACTTGTGATGCATTTTGTTTCAAGAGAATCCAAAAGTCCTTGCTATAAAGCAGACGGGGGGGTGCAGAGTCCATTCACTCTTTCTGTGTCACAACCATTATGTAAGAAGTATAAAACACTGCCTTTATGCTGCCAAGCCACAATGACTCTTCTTACATCAAAGGATTTTCACCACCAGGGTTTTTTCTTCAAAATTTATTCAAGCTAAGGGCAGAGAGACAACAATTCATACACGCTAATTACGTCTAATTATCTACTCCCTTTTCTGACCAGCTTCGGCCAGTGTTATTTGCTATCTGGATTTCTCACAACCTCCCTTTGCCCTGTCCATCCAGCCCAACAGTGAAGGCTTTGAAGAAAACAGTTGTGGCTTTTTAGAGTTTTCTCAATATAAGGTTCAAGCAAATTAAATAATTATTCTGTTGGTTTTGACACATTTATGCGTTAAATATGAGGACCTCTTGGTTAATTTGGCAAATTCCTCACATCTCTTCATGGTTGGAATCATAGTAACACCCTCTCTTATAGGAGCTTCTCCTCATGCTTTCTTTTCATGATCTAAATGAAATGTTTATTGGATTAAAGTTCTTCTCTGCAGACCTCCATGGTGGCCTATGACAAAGAGCTTAAAAGTTCTATTAATTGGCTTGAGTTTTCAGGGAGGGGAAAGGGAGAATTTGATTTCACATTACATCACTAGCCAAGAAAATTGCCACGTGTAATTAAACTAATTTATCTCATGAGTCAAAGAAACAACTAATTCATATTTAAGACACACTTCCTTTCAACCATTCTCACCATTAAAGAACTGATTTCTTCTAATTTAACCAAAAATAACTATTTATTATTCTAAGAGAATTCAAGACATAACAGTACATATTTTATATATAATACACATAAGCAATAGCTTGCTGTAGTCCCATTTGATGCAAACATATCATTTTTATATTTTATATATTACCTAAATACAAATGTGTAATTTATACATTTCATGGAAGGTCTTTGTTTTCATTTTATGCAAGAATATTACAGAAAATACAAAGCATACATGCAAAATGACTTTTCCATAGGCAGACCCTGACTAATAGAAAGTGTACATTCTGGTATGAAGACAGACAAGAATTACATTTTAAATCCACACTACAACAAATTTATTCTAGATATCTATTCATTTCAAGGACACAGCACAAAAACACCACCACAAATAAAGTTTAATGCCTGTTACGAAAGCCAATTTGCTTAAATATATTTTCTCAAATACATATGGAATAAGCTTATGAAAATAGATTTCCTTCATTTCTTTAGCCTAACATGGCAAAATACAGGAATGTTCCGCAAGTCAAACAGTCACTTTTGTTTCTTAAAACATTAAATACTAAAGTTCAAATGAACACTTTAGTAGTTTGTGGGGGAAAGTCAGAACTCTTTTCAATTCCAGACTACTACTTTCCTATATCTTCTTTCTTCCAATCTTAAGTGATAAAAAGTTAACTCATAAGTAAAGATACTACGTCGCCCTAATGAAGGGTTAATCCTTGCTACAATGACTCAGGTGACAACACATTGGAGGTTAGTCAGTGGGGCTGATACTGACCTCAAAGGCTGCTTCTGATTATTTAGCCATCTGAAGGCTCCAGTATTGCAAGTTATAATGAACAAACTGACAAATCAATTTCAACATTAACATGAAAAGTGTGGCAGGAAGAAATGGCAAATATATACTTAGTAAGTTTATAAATCCCAATGCAGGTAGTGGGCAGTCTGAGCATTAAAGTGTCTTACCTAAGGGTTATAAACAATTTTTCTAAAGTTTATAACTAGACATCACATAGGACACATTCTCTGTAGATACAAGATTTCTTAGGGAAAAAAAAATCCCTCAGGAAACAAAACCAAAAGCTAATACATGGCTTTTTGTGTAAGTTTTAGATAAAGGATGCATAACAACTGAGAAACATTAACAACCAAGTAGAAGAAATGAAGTTATTACCTGAATATTAAACAAATACTTTAAAAACAGTAATAATAACAAATAACAATAACAAAATTACTACTTCAGATTATAAAGCATTTTTATGTGTTGCATATTTACACCCAACAAATGTTAAACCAAATCAGATTATGATGTGTTCCAAATGGACAACTCTTTAAATAACTTTTTTTTTTAAGATTTTATTTATTGGACAGAGAGAGATCACAAGTTGGCCGAGAGGCAAGCAGAGAGAGAGAGGAGGAGGAAGCAGGCTCCCTGCCGAGCAGAGAGCCCGATGTGGGACTCGATCCCAGGACCCTGAGATCATGATCTGAGTTGAAGGCAGAGGCTTAACCCACTGAGCCACCCAGGTGCCCCCCAAATGGACAACTCTTTATCCGGAAAACAGAAATTCATATTTATAAGACTTAATGCAGTGTCTTCTTTTTCTCTAATTTCACTACCTAATATTCGTCAAAGAGAAAATGATACTGTAGAATGCCTTGCTGGTTATTTCTGACCAGCTTACAGTGTGATTTTGGTAATCTATTAATCACCTAATTCATTTAATTTAATTTAATTTTTAACTCTTTTAATTTTAAATAGAAGATTTTAAATTTAATAAAGAAAATAGTTTGTTAAAGTGTTAGTATGAATTAAAGTTAAAATACCATATTACTGATAATAAGACTCTATCACTATGTGGCAAAACACTACATAAAATATTGCATGGGAACATTTCCCATGGGGGGATTATTATAGATCTATCCATACTGTGAAACTGATTAAGAAAATCATAAAGTGGTGCCTGGCTGGTTTAGTCGGTGGAGCATGAGACTCTTGATTGTTCGTTTCAGTCCCATGTTAGGTGTAGAGATTACTTAAAAATAAATCTTAAAAAAAAAAAAGAAAGAAAAGAAAAGGAAATCATAAAAAGGGATGCCTGACTGGCTCAATGGGTAGAGCATGCAACTCTTGATCTCAGGGTTGTTATTTCGAGTCCCATGTTGGATGTAGAGATTACTTAAAAATAAAATCTTTTAAAAAATCATAAAAAGTTTAAAAAAATTCTCCATCTGAATTTTGGAATTCTCTAAAATTCAGATGGAGAATTTTTTTTAACTCTAAAATTATGATTAGCATTTATTTCTTAAAGGGCTCATTATGGAATGCATCAGACACAATGGTTAACTTAAGTGTGATGGAGCAGAGAGACAGATTTTTACCCAAATATACAACAGCTGTTCAAAATACCATGGATTCCTGGAATTTGGTCAGATGAGAAGAGCAGTGCTTGCCAGGCAATCCATGTATCAAGAAAGCCAATAAAAATAGTCCAGTTGAAATTAACCTAATAAATTATTCTGTTCAAAATACCAATTGGTCCTCTTTTCCCTTCAATCACATGATTTTAAATAATGTTTACAATGGGACGAGATTATGTTCAATGTATATTATACAATGAACACACATTTAAGATGCTATTTTCTTAAATGTGTAAACGTGAAGATATTTCCAAGAAAGTTGATCCTAACAAAACTGGTATTTCTCAACTTACCAAATTATTTGAAACTGATACTGAACCACCCTCTTACCTTTTGGTTCCCCAAGCTTCATCCCTTCTTTTTTTTTTTAATTTTAATTTTTTTTTAAGATTTTATTTATTTACTTGACAGACAGAGATCACAAGCAGGCAGAGAGGCAGGCAGAAAGACGGGGGGGAAGCAGTATTAAGTACTGTATTTTTAAAATTTACAGTAGTCACCCTGGCCTTATCTGTGAGGGATACAATCCAAGATGCCTAAAACTGCAGATAGTACTGAACCCCATACATACTAGATTTTCTTATATATACATACCTAAAATAAATTTGAAATTATAAATTAGGCACAGTAAGAGATTAACAACAATAACTAATAACACAAAGATCTGACTTTTAAATAGATTTCCAAGTTTCAAGCAAACAGAAGGACAGTGATCATTTTATTTTATGAAAACCTCAAAGAATTACTAATCACAAAATTTTAAACTGGTAATTCTCATGCTTCTGTCTTTTCCTTGTGTTTCCTTCTCCATGATGACTGCTCTTTCGCACTTTGCCTGGTAAATTTTATTATATGCTTATTTCATTTAAGCATCATTTGTTCTTTGGAAATATTCCTGATATGTACCGCTACTCCACTCAAACGGCTAGTGTGGGTTGGGCCCCTTTTCTATATTCTTTAGCATTCTGCAGTTAACTCAATTACAGAAGTTTTGTATGCTTGTGAAAAAATTTTACTAACTTGCAGACCAGAGTAAGACAATATTTAATCAGATTCAATGATCATCACCAATGTTTTCTTACCATAATATCTCCACCTACAGGTTATTAATTTTGACTTAATCTTAAAGTAGTTTGTTCAATTAGTTTCATGAATTGTACACTCCCGTGACACCACATATCCAAAAATATATATCTACAGGTTTAGATTTTCATGACAGCTTAGCTAATAAGAAGGCATATATTTGTTTTTAACAAAGTAAAAACTATTTTATTCTACATCTACTTGTAGCAAATAAGTCTCAATCCAACTTGATTTTTTTCCCACTGATTTTCTTCTAATAAACCGTAGGACTCTTTCTTTATCCTTGAAGTTCAGTTATGCACCAGAAAAATGTATTATTCCTCTATATTTTTTTCCTCTTAGAAATATGAATTCTGTGAATGTTTGATCTCTGTTGTCTGCTTTCCAGAGCTAGCATTTTCATAATAGTTTTCTCTCTGACTCTTCCAGCTTCCTTTTGTGTGATTTTTTCATAAGTTGGGTCTCTTTATCACTAATTTTATTTTTAGCATTTTTTATTCTTTAACTTGCTTTTTCTTTTTCTTTTTTTTTTTTTAAAGATTTTACTTATTTATCTGACAGACAGAGATCACAAGTAGGCAGAGAGGCAGGCAGAGAGAGAGGAGGAGGAAGCAGGCTCTCCTCTGAGCAGAGAGCCTCATGCGGGGCTCAATCCCATGACCCTGGGATCATGACCCAAGCCGAAAGCAGAGGCTTTAACCCACTGAGCCACCCAGGCGCCCCTAACTTGCTTTTTCTACAATGCTCTTCACTTTTTTAATGGGTCTCCCCTCACTTTTCTTAGCTCTGCCACCTTACTTTCCATCCAATCTTTTTTTTTTAATCTTTTTATTTATTTGACAGAGAGAGAGAGAGAGAGAGAGAGAAAGATCACAAGTAGGCAGGCAGAGAGAGAGCAGGGGAAGCAGGCTCCCCGCTGAGCAGAAAGCCTGATGTGAGGCTCAATCCCAGGACCCTGAGATCACGACCTGAGCCAAAGGAAGAGGCTTAACCCACTGAGCCACCCAGGTGCCCCCTTTCCATCCAATCTTATAGTTACTTTATCTCTGTTCTCATATTTCATTTGTACCTATAACTTCTATCATTTCTTTTAAAATACAGAAAAGCTTTATCTAAAAAAGTTTCCCATTTCTTGGGGTAGTTCTTCCAAAGTATAACCTTCATGTGCTTTTACTTAATAGTGTGTATCTACTTCTCCTGTCTGCTCCTAACTGCTTCCTTCCTATGTCCGCCATTCCACTCTTTTCATGATAGCCTCTGTACATATGACCTATATCAATTCCACTTTGCTTTTTGCTGATTTCTCGACTTTGAATGTGAGTAGTCCTATCCATGTCTGCTGATTTCCTAAGTAAGGTAGGCAAAAATTTACCTGCTTAAAAAAATGGGTTTTATTATAAAAAATAACACAAGATCATTCCAGAAAAGTCTAATGTTAGAAATCTTAGAAAAGTCTAACAGAGAAAATGTAAATCATCTATAATCTTATCATCCAGAAAAAAGTTACATTTTGGGATTACTTATTACCAGGATTTATTTTCCTATGCATGTATATTATCGCCACAATTAAGAGTTACAGATATACTCTGGCATCTTATTTTTCACCCACATTATTTGTGAGCATTATTATACATTGTCAAAAGCTTTTTGA